>PVJH01010469.1:0-73583 GCA_004026705.1 Nesogale talazaci
TTTGTTAGTTTTAAATTGTTTTTACTACTATTATTGCTTTTTTGTTTGTTTTGCTTTGATTGTCCCTTTTATACAGCACCTGATAGAATTCATGATCTCCACAAGATCTATGTCATACCATCTCTACAAGTTACATCTTGATGTCTCAAAGATGGCATGTCAACATTTCACATGAGGAAGCAAGATAGGATGGTGAGAAACAAA
Organism: Nesogale talazaci; assembly: GCA_004026705.1. NCBI lineage: Eukaryota > Metazoa > Chordata > Mammalia > Afrosoricida > Tenrecidae > Nesogale > Nesogale talazaci. The sequence goes on from PVJH01010469.1 coordinate 205, forward strand.
GAAACAATATATAGAGCAAAAGATTTTCCAGGGGAATAAAACACATTGGAACTACAGGAGAGGGACCTGAGAAGAATAATGTTAAGGGACTTTCAATGGGTGGATAAAAGATCATGAGAGCTACAGGAGAAATAAATGAAATTACAAAGCATATAGAAGTATCAGATAGAAATCCAGAAGATTGACTGAAGAAATGGAATTAGCCATTCGAAAGGGCAAAACAATGGAACTGCAGGAAAGTAAGGGTGATGATAGCAATGGGCAAAAAATAATCCATAAGAAGAAAAGGCCTAAGAAAGTATAAGCATTGTGTGAGACACTCCCAAGAGGAATAAGATATGACTTTTAGCATCCTGTTCCACAGAAAGAAAAGAGAATCCTTCAAAAAAGTACTCCAAGAATCTCTGAAAGTAAACTGCCCAGCTTGATGAAAAAGGAGAAAATAAACATTCAACAAGCTGAAAAGAACTCCAAGCAGTATAGACTCAAAAAGAAAGAGTGTCAATATTGGAGCCTCATATCATGTTAGGAGGATTGTAAAATTGTGCAATCAAGGCAGAGTGCAGGATAATGCTTACCCAAATCACTTGGATAGAAATACCATAAGGTCCAGAAATCCTTTCACTTGGTATATACTGTCGAGAAGTAAGAACCATAGATGGAACTGACATATGTACACCCATATTTGCCACAGTTCTAGTCATCATAACAAGAGGGAAGCAACCTAAATGCCCATCAGTGGAAGAGTAAACAATTTTGGTCCATACACACAATGAAATACTACACATCATAAACGAATGCCGATGAAACTGAGAAAGACGTCATTACATGGATGGATGTTGGCGGATTTTATTTTGAGTGGATTTTCTCAATCAAAAAGTCCCAAATATACTGTGAGACCACTGTTTCAAAGAAAAGAAAAATAAAGATGAATACCAAAATAAGCAGACTTTAATGGTTACCAGGGGTGAGAGTGAAAGAGAAAGAAGAAGAAAAATAGACTAGATGGAAGATAAGATACTAACTTAGATGAAGATCATAGTCTACAGGAGGTAGAAGAGGAAAATGGGTACAACCTGTTAAGAGGTGTGTTTTAAGTTAAAAATTGCTGATCTAATTGCCCACCTAATTAACAATATATTTTAAAGCCATATGACATTTGTGATAGGAATGATTATGTTCTTAGTCTTTTGAACATATCAGCCCATTTAATTTAAGATTTTTACTTATAATTAGTACTTATGTTGAAGAAGCCAGTATTATCACATTCTATAGAGCAGAAGAAAAGCATGTAAAAGGTTAAATAAATCGAACCCAAGTCAAACATATGTTATGTAGTAGAATATGGATTCTAATCCAGTGCTTTATGAACAGACATCTTTACTCTTATCTCTCTGCTATCTTTCAGGGATTTCTAGAGAAAACTAAGTAGTTTTAAAATATTTTCCATCCCCTACTATATCCATATTAGTGTTATAAAGCTCAAGCATTCTTTCATTATTCTATATAAAACTATAAGCAAGCAATTCAGCTTTGCTTCAATAGATCAAAGCTAGGCACAGGTAGTATTTCTAACCTATATTAAAATGATTGTGTTTATATATTTATCCTTTGAAGCTTTATATAATTTTTTAGATTATAGAATACTTGAAGTCTGCATTCAAACAAATAGAAGTATATATACTAAATGAAAAATCTGATAGCCATATGACAATTAATTTGAGTATTTCACATCTTAAAATTGACAAAAGAATGGACTGAAATTTTTAATCATGTCTCCTTTCTGTTGTACTTGGGCATATAATGTAAGGAGCAGTAATTTTCACATATATATATATAATTTATTCTCTCCCCTGGCTTTTTAATTTATTCCAAGTTGATTTCAGAAGATTTGGAGTTGGATTCCTTCTCATTTTATTGCTAATGACAGTTTTCTCTGAGTAGAATATTTTAGACCTAAGATCATTGGGTGGGAGAAAGTAGGCTATGATTTTTAAAGACTGATTGATTAAAATGTTAATAGCAGTTTTGGTGCCCATATGCTCTCTCAGACTCCAGAAGGAATTGTCATACATAGAACTGAAAGAGCTGTGGTAAATTATTGTGGTCATGAAATGAAGTTGCTTGTCCACTCTGTTCATTCAACAATTCTTCATTCTCTTTATTTGCTCATGCAATTTCAAGTCTTATACATCTGTTTCCTAGATTTCATGCACATAAGCTTATAATTTTTGTCATTTTCTACTAGGCAAATGTTTCTCTATAAGCCACAGAGAAACACATGCTGGTGGCCTTGAAGTTTCTTAAATGTTAAAAGTATAAAATGATCGAAGCCAAGGCCAACTGGCTTGTAAAGATCACTATTGCTTCCACTGGCTTTTATATAAATCTCAAGAGAGCTACAGTTGTGTTTGGTCTCCTTTCATGATGCTTCTGTCTCTGTGATTTTAAATGAATAGAGAGGATTCTGCTGAAAGAGAACAAAGTATTTATCAGTATTTTGATTTCTATAGTCTCTTGTCAATAGCTTTAACCTTGGAATTTTTCAGGGCCAATTTTCTCTTATCAGTGGGAAAAAAACATTTTAAATCTAAATACTGTAGTGTTTATGTAGTGTGGAGAAGTGGACAAAAGAAGGGCAAAGGGTTCAGCTTCATGAACAAGGTCACCTTCACTTTTTCTTTACAGCCATATTGTATTGCTTTAAGTTTATTCCTTGATGGTTCTAAGCACAGCTTCAGAAATTTAGCATCCACTTCTTGTTTATAGATTATAATATATGAGTAAAGACTTCTGCATACTTGAGTATCTATGGAAAATTTGGATAAAATGATAATGGAATTTTCTGTCTCTTTTTGAAGCTCCATCGTATTTAGAAATTGAATGAAAGAGAAGTTGCATTAGTTTTAGTATCATTAATAGTGCAATATCCAGTATTTTATTACTGGAGTTTTATATTGCTAAGCATTATTAATATTCAATGCTATTAATTATTAAATCTATGCTTAGGAATGATAAGATTAATGCTTTGCTTCTAAAAAAAATAGACGTTATTTAGAGCCCTGATACTCCCTATTAGCTTCACTACCCCAGTAGGAACAGAAGCCCCACTAGCCACTATTTATTTACAGACTAATTCAAGTGGGTCTTTAGACAATATAAAGTGGTCAATGTAGTGCAACTTTGAAAACATTGTGCCAAGTACAAGAACCTAGATTTGCCATGTCACGTATTGAACGATTCAGTTTGCATAAACTATTCATAATCGGCAAAGAAAGCAGATAAGTGGTGACCACAGGTTTGAGGAAGCCAGAAGAAGGAGAGCTTACTGAGAATGGAGTGTCTTGGGTGATGGAACAGTTCTGTACACTAGATGGAGCTCATGGAAACCCATGAGAGGGGACTAGAAAGCTCCACAATGAACACTATAATATGGTCTTTTTTTTTTTTTTTTAAAAGGCCCTTTTTTTTTTTTTTTAAAGGGCCTTTTTTTTTTTTTTTTAAAAAGGCCCCTTTTTTTTTTTTTAAAAGGCCCCAATATGGTCTTATATATACATATATATATATATACACACACATACACACACATATACACACATTTTATTGGAGCCTCATATATCACATATATTGTGCCAAGAGTGCATGGTCAGATGTTGAATAAGCTTGCCACCAACTTCAAATGCTCATTCTGATTTGTATGTCATTTTAGTGATTATAACCACATAACACATTGATTTTTAAAAGATGTGTGTTTTGTGAGCTATCTCTAAACATAACAAACTGTTTCTAGCAAAGGAACATGCAAATGATTAAACATAATATTACTAAAATTGATTTGTTTGGTTTTTACTGGCATCAAGTTCATTCCAACTCACAGAGACGCTGCATGACTGGTAGAACTGCCTCTGTGGGCTTCTGGGGAGGTAGAGGGAGGGAGTAAACAGCCTGATATGATTAAACTATGGAATAGTATGATGTCTGGATTAGGTCCTAATAAAATAGTTGGGGGGATTATAAGGAAGAAGAAAAAAGGGGAGCATATATCACATCTGTTTGCATGAGAACCTCCCACAAAAATGGGAACTTGTAGATTAGACAACCACAACTACAATGACATTCACAAAGAGTCTATGTTCATTTTTAGAAAAAAAGGAATATTTCTGAAAATCAACATATTCCCATTTTGGAAGCTGAAGGTCAAGAAGTCTTTGAAGCATTAAAAGTGGAGTAAAAGAAAATGTGTGATGAATAGGTGGACAGATATTGGACTTTGGCTTATCAAAATCTCAACTAATGGTTCTAAATTACTATAATGATTCTTTAAGAAATTCATTGCAGTTCCTAAAGGGGCAAAAAGAGAGAGGTGATAAGAATAACAGGAGCTAACTATGTACAAAAAATGAGGTTTAATATATATGTAGTTATGATTCTAAAATTATATGCCATCACTTCTAGCGCTGAACAAAACTGTATGTATGTGGTTTGGGATGAAGAAAGTGGTCTAGTTAAGAAGTCTAGGGCATGATTAATGTCTCTGTCTAGTGGGCATGCCACTTCTTCAAAATAGCTTGTGCTGCTACTATACAATGATTAACCTGTAAGGCAACAGAAAAATAGACTCATACTGCAATGCACTTTATCATTTCCTGATGTTAGTTTTTAGGAGATGTCATAGGAAAAGAAATAATGTCACTTCAACGTGGTGAATTGGGGGTGGTGGTGTTAATGCTGTAACGGAAAGAATAGATTCCTGAGTTTACATGTGGTTTCAAAGATATCTGTATTTACTTGCATTATTATTGAATTGTAACTATGCTTTTATAAATACTTTTTATAAATATTTTCCTCTAAAGGAAGAAAGGAATTTAGTCTATTTTAAGCAGTGGAATCAACTCTGAAAAAACCCCACCAGATTCAAAGGCCTAGAAAGTTTTGTTAAAATGTTACTTCTGTTTATACATGTGAAGTATATTACACAGAAATATGTTACAAAGAAAACACTGAATAGTGTGGCGACTACAAACTGGTAAGGAAGAGGAGTGTAAGTTTTCAATTGCTTAAAATTATCAATTTCAATAAAGTTTAATAGAGTGTATGTGAAAAACACTCTGCTATATACTAGGAACATAGACACTATGATACAATACATGGTGCTCAAGGGATTTATAATCTCTTTAGAGCATCCGGGCGTAAGCATAAACAAATAAATGGCAATAAAAGGAAGGTATGGCTTAATGCCAAATGAGTTCTACAGACATTAGGAAATCTGAACCATAGTAAACAGAGAGATTCATTTAAAATTTTAATTATTTTGTATTTTCCTAAGACACACACTCACACACACACACACACACACACACACACAGCAAAAACAAAAATTCACTGCCATCAAGACTTTGCTGACTTCAAGTGACCCTATAGGAGAGGAGAGGATTGCTCATTGGGTCTCTGAGACTGGAACTCCTTAAGGTTATAGAAACCATCAACTCTGGTGGTTTCAAATTACTGACCGTGCAATTAGCATCCCAGCTCACAACCTCCTACACACACACATGGAAACCTTAGCAAACGTCTTAGACTATTTATATGATACAGATGCACACCCAGTTCAGCAAATGCATCTCAAGGGTCAAATGTGTCAAAGAATAGATATCTGAAGCTTTACTTGTCAGATAATACTCAAAGTGTTTCAACCTTGAATCTCTTCAGATTATACAGTCTTAAAGCATGTCCAAATGAATTCACCACCATGAATCCTATTTTTTCTACATTTAGGCTAAGTTCCTGGAACCATTCATGGATTGGCTATTGGGGAAGGTCACATGAATGCATCCAACAATGTGCTTTTCACTAGGTATCCAAGTTTCTGGTAACATCAACAGTCTAGAACAGCAGTTCTCAACCTGTGGGTTGTGACTCCTCTGGAGGTCGAATGACCATCAGAAAGCACAGATGATATTTCCCATGGTCTTAGGAACCCAGACGTTGCTCCTCTATCATCTCCAGGTGGGTCTACCCACATGCAGATATGCCCACAGACAAGTATTCCGTGTGAAGTCTACTACCCCGTCCTTCAAGACAAAATTCATTTATTTGTCATTAGAAATAAAATACTTCACAATATATAATTGCACAAATTTTGTGATGAAACACTATGCTTTAATTATGTCCAATTTTAACAATGAAAACACATCTTACATATAGATATTTACATTATGATTCATATACCAAAATTCCAAGTATGCAGTAGCAACTAAAATCATTGTATGTTTTGCGGGAGGAAGGTCACGACAACATGAGGAACTGTATTAAAGGTCATGGCACTAGGAAGGTTGAGAACTTCTGTTCTAGAAGATAGCTGTAAATCCATCTAAGCAAGTTCCAATTCTTGAAATTGTTCATTATTTTCTTCAGCACAAAAAAACCAATTCCTTTCATGCCTATCCTGGTCAGCCTCTGAGCTGATAAATCCAGTTTATGTTTTCATTACAATCTATCTCAGAGTTATCAGTGCATTTCCAATAGTCACTTTTTTAATTCAGACCACACATTATTCTTCAGGTCTGAACTTCATACTTCTAATTCGTTCATCTCTTGACCTTTCCTGACAACCAGTTATGTAAAATTATTACACCCATCCCTGTTTTAATGTGCTTCCACATTTTTCATGGAACAATTCTGAATAGTCCCATAAATAATGATATTTCCATTTAATGCAATCTTTGTCATTCTCCTGATTTTCAAAAGGCAGTGACTTATGGTTGTTTATAATCCTTTTTAGGAAGTTGCTTTATAAGTCTTGCTTTACTATGTTGAATACTTCTGTTCTTGAAATTGTTGATATGATCCCATACATTTTACATACAATAGTTGAATTTTGTATTCTCTCCATTAAAAACTTGAAGTCACTGTTGAGATTATTCCAACTCATAAAAAACCCATGAATGTCAGAGTAGAACTCCCAGCAGGTTGTCAATGGTTGATTTTGTTGGAAGTACATCCTCAGACTTGTCTTCCAACCTTTCAGTTGAGTATTACCATAAAATGATTCCCATTTCCTCACACCCCTTTGTAATATATTTTAGGATAGGCTCCCAATACTTCATGTGATATTTATCTTGTTCTTTAAAAATAGCATCAGCAACTCGGGTCAGGAGGCTTTAATAAATTGCTGAAATATTTCCAAGTGACACACTGTACATTTGTTTATGTTCCAGTTAGCTGGGTTCATTGGTCTGCATGATTATCTAATCACATTACTATATAATATTGCAAAGTAGAAGCTTCTCATGATTGGTCATGATAGAAAATAGAATCTTGATTTGCTGTGGTTCCAGATGGTAGTTTGCTTATAATGGTTTAGATTTAATTATGATCATTATAAACTAAACGAAGCTAAATTATACTATCTTAGACAAAATTTGTGTTATTTGCCACCATAGGCTTATTCATTGTAGAGATGGCAATAGATGACTATCGCTAAGTCATTTTCTGAATGTAGTCCTATTTTTAACCATATGAAGAATTTAGGTCTTAAAGTTAGTTTTCCCCAGTTTTGAATGTTATTTATGTTCTGTTCATCTTTTGAGCACATGCAGCCTGAATGTTCTTTTTGATATTGAGAAGCCCACTCTCCAGTAACATGACAGCTATGCTGAGATTTTACTAATATTATCATTTTGTTTTGAGAAAGTATTTTCATGTATATTAGTATTAAATCCCCTTGATTTTTTTAAGAAATATATTTATTGGTAGATGTAAATCCAGTGCACAGTATTTTATGCTAGCTGTCCAGAACCTAGCGCCGTATGACTTACAGAACATTTATTTTTACCACCTGAGTCATAAAAGTTGTTTTCAATATCTTCAGTCAAACTTAACTACAGGCAAGAAGAAGTGGAAAAATTACCTGTCACATTATTCACAGGCCAGACCAAGATAATGTAATACCATGGCCCACTAAGCTAATTTAGAAGAAAAAATGGAGAGAGGTTTTTAAAAGATGGCATTTATATGTAATATATGTAGAAGAGTTTAGGATTTTGACAGTTTGAGATTGTATTCTCTTTATAGAGAATGCATAATGACTTTTATTTCTTCTGAAATATGCATAACTTCTTGAAGGTAACTTTCAATTCTCATTAGCACCTTTCCAAAGCACATTTTTTATCTCTTTGAAAGCAAAGGGTGCAGCATATCTGAACTTTGAATATCATGTTTGCTCATGAACAGTTCTGTCGTTTCCACTCTTCTGTGAGATTTTTTGCTTCATTATTTGTGAATGAAATACCCAACCATGGACTTGGAAGTTAATTTTCATATGTAATCAATATTATAGAGAACTGTCTGAATTGATCTACATTTTTGAATCTTTTTAATAAGATATTCTAGTGAGAGGGGATCCATGACTAAGAGTATTGCTTCTGAGCGAGACTCTGGATGTGAATACTACCTGTTTTTATTAATCCGTTGCAATTTTCAAAATTTGTAAAGTCAGGATCTTGTAATTTTTAAAGTGAAATTTAAGAGTCTACTACCTCACAATGTTTTTGAGTATTACTTCTGAAGTTCTCAACGTTGGCACGTCTGACCATTAAGTTCACGTCTTACTTTGTTGTGAGAGGCTGCCCTGTGCATCGCTGGATGCTTAGTGACATCCTTGATCACTGCAACCCAGGTATCAGTAGAAACAACCAAAAATGCCTCTCAATGTTCCTAATTTCTCCAGATGGACTACAATCACTCCAAGCTGAGAACACTTTAATTACATGAATAGACATATCTCTCTTAATGTATAAAGAGCTTTGCACTGCTCTTGGAACATAACCATCACTCAATAAATTTTAGAAATAGAGTTATGGTATCATCTCTAAAGCACCATATTCTTGAAGAGCACAGGCACTATCCTGTCTTCTCTGTATATGTGCTCTCATCTCTCTCTCTCACTCTCCCTCTTTATAAATGCATATATATGTATACATGTATATTATCTGCCTATATTTTGCTAATTTTGCAAAATATTGATGGGCATAGCGAATTAGCTAATATCTATTCATTTTCCCTGCTAATAAATAGTGTATGAACTGACAATAAAGAATAAAATAGATTGATTTTAATTTACCTTTTTCTTTATGGCACAGCAGAAAATATGTAAAGTTAGAAAATAGCATATATAGCATATGATATATAGGAAAAAGTTGTTGCTTCTTATGTAATATCATTTGAACTGTGGCTTCAAAGGGTATTTTGTGTTACCATAAAAAATATTAGTTTAAATAGGACTTGATTTCTAAAAGCCCAACATAGGAATTTAGTAGAACAGAAAACACAAAAATGTATAAAAATCCATCATCAATTCAAATGTTGATGATAAAAATACAATGTATTTGTAATTGCATGGTGACTTTGTGTTGAGTTGCTCACCCAAAGTTCAGCAGCTTGAAGCCACCAAACACTCCAAAGCAGAACGACAAGATTTGTTAAACCTGTAAAGAGTTTTAGACTCTGAAGCGAACAAGGGCAGTTCTACCATGTCCAGAGTCAGCACTGACTCAATGTCAGTGAGTTTGTTGTTGGGGGGTGATATATTAAAGACCTTCCCCCACTCCAATGTAGTCCTTGCCTGAAGTAATTGGTTCAGTGTTACTATCTGTCCAGTCCCCTCCAATGTTTAGTGATCATATGCAGGGGTGGACTGTGTTACCCATGCGGATTTCATTGCCTCGTTTTTCAAAGGGAGATTGCCAGGCCTTTCTTTTGACTTCATTTCAGGCTAGAAGCTCTTCTGAAACTTGGTCAACATGATAACAACATTCAAGTCCCTGTTGATAGTTGGTGGCTTGACCAGAGATATGTTGGCGGGCTGTTGAACGTGTATTTCACATGGAAAGTTAGGACTCTCTCATTGAATAGTTTCCTCATATATAAATTGGTGGAAATATCCCCTACCTAAATAGTACTGCAGCTCAATGTACTACTTAGATGGAAATTTCTCTCACCTTTTATTGGTTAGATTAACAGTCAGAGGGCCCATTTACTAGACAGAATTGGAATAAATATTTTGACTTAAATCTGCTAGTTTCCTCCACTTGACTACAGGTTTTCACATGGTTAAATTTAACTCTAATAGCCAACTGCTCTTCTGAGAAATGTACATTACATTTTCAGGTTTAGAGCTTTTCTCATCTATCTACCTTTCTTTTTCAATGTTTCAAATGACTTAATTCTTTCCAGGGAACTTAAGGGTTGTTCCTTCTAACCGGCTAGAGTAGTGCTTTTAGTGCATTACTCTCCATGAAACGTGCTCTTAAATATCCCCCTGGACACTCATTTAGTTGAGTTTCCTTAGTAAGAGCACACTGACATTGTTAAGGTTAATGACTCAATGTTTTACAAGTTGAAACACATTTGGGTTTAAATTGATTGTTTGGATCCTTTTATTCAGCAATGTGGAAACCTTGAGTGCGGGTGTGACTTACTGCCTCTGAGGACCCTCTCAGTTCCACTCTTAATGGAGTGGTATTGATAGTGATAACATCTTAGAGAACTTAGCAATGTCTCCACAGTACAGACCTGGACATGCACTGCTAACTCACTCACACTGTTCTATAGATATGATAAGATAATAAATACTGGTGCTGATTTCTATATGTGGCATACAATGTTCATTTGTAACCTAACACAGGGGAATAGGAACAATCCTGATGTCCCTGTCAGAGAATTGGTGAACAAAGGTTCAGCCTTGTGACTCAGTAAGACAATTATTAAACAGCAGGGGTGATAGCAGAAATGATAATCAGAATACTATTAAGACCTATAATTCATAGTCCTTGCTACCTACGAGGTATCAGGTGAAGCGATTTAATATCTCTAAATGTATTTGTTATAGCACCTAAGTTTGTTTTTTTAATGCCATGTAGATATGAAGAAGGAATCTGAAGCCAGGTAGTCTGAATTCAGCATACATTCCTTTTTCCCTCATGCTACTCTCTCTCCAAACTCCATTCTTAAAGCTAGGCTATAAGGTCAGTGCTGCAAATCCGTCTGCTGCCAACATGCTATCCCTTTGCACCTTCAGGGAAATTGTGCGTCACCCACTCTTTGCTCTGTAGTCTTTATTACTCTGAAGACTTATGCTGAGAAGCCACTGTATCCTGATATCTCAGAATCTGGATGACGAATACGCGGAAGCATATAAAAGCTGTGAGCTTCTTCTTACATGGGAAGGTGTTTTCATTTCATTGATTATTGTTGACGCTTAATACGCTTACTAGTGGATCCCTGACAGTGCGGTGGGTTATGCTTTGGGTGGCTAATTACCAGATCTGCTTTTTCCATCCATTCACTGCTTCACGGGGGAAAGATCAGGCTCTTGGCTCCCTTACAGATCAATTCACGGCCTTGAAACCCCAAAGAAGCGGTTTTACTCTGCCCTAGTCTCCATTGACAGAATGGCAATGACTTAGGTCTTGGCTTAAGCACAACTGCTAATGTTTAACCTAATCTTTGTCTTCATTTTTAGGAGTTCAGGAAGCTTTGAGTTTCTAAAAATATCCCATTTGTGTAATCTCTGTATGCTTTAATTTAGCCTGTCACTGCTGACCAAAAGAAAGCACCGGAACCCATGTCAATAACAGTTGATAAAATCTGCTGAGGTGTCCGAGTGACTAAACAGGCTTAGACATAGTGGTTCTGGGTTCCCATCCTTGTAAGCAAAGATTCTGCACAAGCACCGCCAGGTTTCCACAGTAGAATACACTAAGTTTGACCAAAATGATTATGATTTAGTGTCTAGCACTGTGCACAAATTGACTGCGTGTTAGCCACACTTTGTGGTAGTTGCCTGCTTTAATATCACATGAATATTCTAATATTTAAATTTAACTCTTGCTTGTCTTAGGAATGCAGACCTTGTGGCTCCACCAAGTGCCTGAAGCAAAAATCAATGATAGAACACACAGTCCCTAGTATTTGAATTCCATAGAGATGACAAATGTGACTTAAAGATATTTAAGTAAAAAACAAACCCAAAACATTCCATCTAATTATTCATAATGTTAAGAACTGGCACCTATATTTTTACTTATCTTAATGATTTTCAGTCAGTTTCCCTAGTTTTTAAAATAAATATAAATGGAAAAGGAAACAAATAACAAACATGTCCTCTACTTCCCCTAAATAATCATTTTTAGATGTATACATATGCTCATAGGCATAATCTGCTTTCTTTTTTTTGGGGGGGGACATCACTGCCCTCTGGTGGTGGGAGTACGAAGCCCAGCCTTGCTGCTGGATTTGAAGCACCAACCCAGTGGGCTGCAGTCCTGCCACAACCACTACGCCATCAGGGCTCAGCCCTCATAATGTGCTTTCTAAAGAATCCTATATAATCCTAACCAAGTTTCCATTTTGTCAAATGTTAATGCTCTATAGAAGAATGATAGACTCTAGGGGAAACTTGGGAAGTCTTTATATATTAGCTTTTGGAATCTTAAGTTGAAGTCATTTGTTTTTGCTTGAGTGGCCCATGTGAGCGTTTGATCTTCCCTTGCTTTTTAGCTCATGGATTCCTTTCAGTCTTAACTAGACTTGAGCCAACTAGCCAGACCAAATGCTATCACATTCTGTGAAAAATGGACCTTGTTTCATTTCCAAGGATTTTAACTTGAAATCACTCCCAAACATGTTAAAGCAAATGTCGTTCCTCCTGTCGACCCTTGCTGAATTTAAACTTCCCATCTGTATTTCTCATTATGCTACCAAAACAATCTGTGTGGAGAAAATAATTGTTTTGTTTTGTTTTTTTCCTCCTTCAGGAATGGTGAAATTAGGCATGTGGTAAAAAAAAAGGACACAACTTAGCAATGCTTTCTAATGGTACTTTTTAATTAAGCATACATGAATTTCATTATAAAATAAATATTAGTATTCTAGTAGTTTACCTGACCATTTGTTAGTAATCTTTTTAAATATAACTATAGTAATTTAAAGTACAATATTTATTACAAAGCATATTTTATATAGTCTAAGTTTTTTTTAATCTTATCTAGGTACTTGGCAAAGTGTATATTTTCTTATGTCAAAAATAAGAGTGCATTATTATTTTCAGTTCTGTGGTGCTGGACAAAATCTGAAAAGCCCTGCTTTATTTTGATAAAGTGATTGCAAATAATGCGTGTGTCAGGAACAGAAAATATCTCATGATTTGGGGCACGTTATAAGTTCACAGCAATATCCTGACAAGAAGGGTGTCAGAATCTGGCATTTTAGATGTTTTTACTCTTAAAACACCTTGAATAGAATGAACTCAGTGAATGAATCATACTATCATCCATAGAGCTATTTATTGTTCTGGATAAAAATTGAATTCTGTTGATAAAATGGCTCGGCATACACTCAGAGTAGCTGCCTGTGGATAAACAGAGGATTTCATTCATCAACATATAAATTCAATATTTTCCTGAAAGACTAAATAGCAAATCAAGATTGTTGATTTCATGAGTTTATAGTCTTTTAAGCTAGAAAACTATATTTACTGGTTGATATATGATCCTAGCTATATTATAAAAGTAAATTGCTCACCAGAAGTAATTACAAAAATAAAAAAAAAATACTTTTACAAAATTAAGCTCTGTGCTCCTTACAATCCATTGGCATTTATTTGAATTTCCATCCACTATAAAATCGAGATAATACAGTGGTATCCTTTTTGTAAGCCAGGCTTTAGATGGGTCTATTTGTATGTGAAAATGGGTCCCCAATTAAGCATGAACTGTTCAGTTGTGTATAGGAACTTCTTTCTGAATATATGATTTTAACAGTCTCTTGGTACAAATGGGTGAGGACTCAATCTGAGCTCAAAGGCTGGAGGCCTAAACATGCCCAGCGGCCTCTCTGAAGACTAAGATAGCACACCGCTTCTGAAAGACAACAGCCTTGAAAAGCCTATGGGCGCCTGGGTTTGTCATGTGTAAGAATAGACTTACTGGCAACAAGGAACAACAATAGATCTATTCTTGAGAAAATCTCAATTAAAAAGGGGCTCATTATGTATCCCTACCATTATTTGTCATTCCGTGTGCCATACTCTGGTGGTTTGCATTGGAAGCTAGGCTACAGGTATTTATAAAAGCAGCAGATTTATAGTGGTAGATGGGTTTCAGTAGGATTTTCAAACAAAGACAGACTAGGAAGGTGGACAGGTGATCTCTAGTCACCATGTGGTTTCCTATGGCTTGCTATGCCAGGAATGACACATTGAAGAGGAATGATGTCATATTCATCATGACAAAGAACATTTCAAGATCTCTCAGTATAAGGCACAAGACCATCAGTGATGGGATTATATCCACATGCCTACAAGGAAGATCAGCTAGTGTGACTATACCTCAAATTAATGCATCAGCCACAAATGCCAAAGGAGAGAAAATGGAAGACTATTGACCAAATTCTTCATTCTGAAATTGTTCATGACTACAATCAAGATGCATTGATAATTAGTGACCAATTATTGGACGGCAATAGATGGTAATGAAAAAACATCTGCAGTTAGAAATATGGCCATATTTCCGAGCAAATTGTAAGACAAATACCTTATCTATTGCAAAACATGTAATTGCTTTTCAGCAGTGCAAAGGGCTACTACCTTGATAACCCTCTTCAAATGAAGTACACAGGAATAAAACAGAAAATATCTGTAGAAAGGGATAATGAAGCAGTACATTAACACCAATCAAAAGAAGGTCAGGCTGGTGACTATGGAACTGGTCATCAAATGCTCACATGAAAGTCCTGAAGAAAAATGTTAAACATTCACAAGAAGCAAAATCTGTCCCTGAGTGTATTCCACTTGATTTAAGAAGCCATCTCATGAACAGATTGGTTAAAAGAACACTAGTAGTCAAAGGTCAAATGAATTGTGGAATGGTATCAAAGACATCATACATGAAAAAAAAAAAGGTCATTAATAAGATGGGATAGAAAGACCAGCTCTCACTCGTACTCGCTCTCTCTCTGCCCACCCCCAGGCTTTTGAAACAATACTGAAGTGTAGTGACTCCTGTGTGTTTCTGAGATGGTAACTGTTTATTGGAGTAAAAAAATCTCAGTATTTCTCCCACTGAGCTGATGGTGAGTTTGAACTGCTGACTCTGCATATCAATGCCCATGACAAAGCCACTACACCTCCTAAAACAATTAGAACAAATAGTGACGTACAAGAAAAGAAAAGGTTTCAAAGTGAGGGTTCTTTGTTTGTTTTTCAAAGAGGTTTTTAAGGAACAAAGACTTATAGTTGGAAAATCAACAGGGGAGAACTTGTACAGAAGCCATCAAGTTGAAAGAAGTGATGAAAAGAATCTGTGCTGTGTTTCAGACAAAATCCTGGATCACTATAAAAAGACTATAGAAGGAACAATATAAGACCAAATTGTGAAAGGTCTCAAAACCTAAAACAGAATATAGAGCTTTATTGTTTTTAGATTTTTTATTTGGAAATAATTTTTAAATTACAAAAATTTTTCAAGAAGATGAGTACCTTGCCAAATTCATAACCCCCCCCTCTCAAATGCAAACATACATCACCTAATCTGGTGTCAATTTGAGAATTAAGAGTGTAGGAATAATGTAGCCTGTCAATCTGGAGATAGCCAATGAGATCCTTGTGTGGGCATGGCCTTTTCCTGAGAACTCTGGGAAATGTGGGAATTCCTGCTTGAAGGTAGGAGTTGGAAAGATTAAAAGGCAAAACTTCCTTTGCATCCAGTGGCATTGTAAACATCTCAATGCTGGGAGGAGTCTCCAAGTGACTCCTCCTCTTCCCAGGGCATGGGAAGACACATAGTACCATGTCTCTCGTCAGTAGAGCATCTCCATGGGAGTGAACAAAGAGCTATTGTCTCCTACCTTCAAACTGATTATACACCTTTTCTTGATGTGATTAAATTACTTAACTCTCTGACACGTAACATATATTAATGAAGCTGTTGATACTTGTATTTCTTCCTTTCCAGTCTGCCCACTTTTAATTTCTTGCAGTGGGAAAAAATTATTGGATGGTGAATAAGAGTTATATGAGAAGGTTCAATACTGAGAGAAAGCATTGAGTCTATTTTACTATTAAAAATTATGCCTGATGATGATTTGATGTTTTTTAGCAAGTTGAGATCATCCTCCCCCCCAAAAGAAGAAAATCCCACGAATTATGTCAGATGCATATTTGTCTCCAAAGGAAGTTTTGCCTTTTAATCTTTCCAACAGGTCCTTTGCAGTAGATTTGCTCAAATACAATGCACCATTTGCATTCGTGCCATAAGCATTGATTGTGGACCTATGTAAACTGGAATCCTTGACAGTTTCAATATTTTAACATTGCTTATTTTGCCATCCAAGAGAGTGTTTGTTCTCCTTATTGAAATGCAGTTCATAATGAAAGCAGCAGTCTTTCATATGCATCAGTAAGTGCTTAAATTCACATTCACTTGTAGCAAGCAGAGGTGCACCATTTGCACATGATAAATTATTCATGAATCTTCCTACAATTCCAATGCAGTGTTCTTCATCATAGGGTCCAGCTTCTTAGATTCTTTGGTCAGCATATAGCTGGAAATATAAATATGTGTTATTGCCCACAGGGACACTTCAACTCTGTTCCATAGGGCCTCTATGAGTCCATGAGTTGGCATCAATTCAATGGTAATGTTTGTTGAGTATACAAATGAGAAAACTTCAAAAATGAATGAAAAAATGGAATGAAAACATATGGATTTTTTTCCTTGAACTTTGCAAAGCCCATATATACAAGTATGCAAGATATACTTGTGTGGGTATAATTCTATAAAATCTTAAATTTTAAAATATTTAAACATACTCAAAGGTAAAAATGCTGTATTAGGATATCCAAAACTAAACCAAATTCACTGCCATCAATTCAATTTTGACTCATAGCAACGCACTCTGGGTTTCCAAGATTCTAGGTGTTTACAGGAATAGAAAGTATAGTCTGTCCCCATGGAGCTGATGTTTTCAAACTGCCGACCATGTAAATCACAGCCCATCTTGGAACCACCTCACCACCAGGGCTCCTCATATTAGGATCTAGCCCACTCAAATAGATTGTGGAAAATATGCCAAACATGGTTTTATCAATACCAGAAGAGAGTTTTTGAAGCTGGGAATGTGACTGATATTAATGGTGAATTAACCTTGCTGAACTCTCCTGCATATTATGTATATCACTATACACTGTACATGTGTATGTACATCATAAATGTGTATGTCTATATATATGTATAAATTCACAGGGATATAGGTATGAGCATATGTGCCTGAAGGACCTTTTGTTTGTTTGTTTTTGTTTTTGGACATCACTGCCCTCTGGTGGTGGGAGTAGGAGGCCCAACCTTTGTTCCTGTGGAGCCGCTGCTGGAATTGAACCTCCATCCTATTGGGTCCCAGTCCCATACACAACCACTAAGCCGCTGGGGCTCAGCCCATGAAGGACCTTTAAAAATTTAGAAACATGGATTTAAAAAGGAACAGAATTTTTTTAAATAACCAAGTATCAGTTTTAGTAGAGTCATCAGTATGGAACTTTCTATTTAATCAACCGTTCTTATTGAGTATTGTTCGGCTAGGCAACATTATCACGTATAGCTATTATTTTTGTCCCACAAAAGACCCTACCTGGAATTAGGTAAGCATTTAATTATCATGGTGTTTAGTTTATTTGTCTCCGATAGTTCTACAACTGTCCTCTTTGTTTTATAACCCTGAAAATTGTCCATCAGTCTCCCATTCTCCCTACTTCACCTTTTAGATATCATGCATCTCCTTGAGAGTTTTCTGATATTTTCCTCCCGATGGGGCTGAGGTGAAGTGATCCCAGCTGAATTCTTATAGACAGATGCTAGTGGCTTCAGTCTTTATATGATGAAGCAAATCACAAAGATAGGAAGTGTGTCATGTCCTCATTAGGTCTGCAGTTTCAGGGACTCCAGTGGTGAAACAGAGATTAGACTGGAATCACACAGAAAAGCTAGAGGATAATTACAAAAATCCAGGCTCACGAAAATGGGGGTAGATCAAAGTAGTGGCCATGAGACTGCCCTACTATTGGGATGGTATACACCAGGCATATAGCTTTCTGGGAAATTTGCTCAGGTAGTTTCACAATTTATGCTTATTTGCACAGAGCTGGCACTGTGCCAGCGTTAAGGATCCTCCCATCATAATGTTGGCATGCTCACTTTTGTTTCTTTTGTGGTGGATGCTTCCAGGGAAAATCTTCTTTGTTTTCATGCTCACGGCTCCCCCTGCCCTGAGGAACATCGGGTCACTTCTTAAGACTGTAACCCCCCTCAGGCATGTGTGCTAGATTTCTTCAGTTCTCTGTGAAGCCTCTTAAGTTTCTTGAGATCATATCACAAAGAGGCTAGATGGTCATCTGTGCTTATTGTTAGTCTATATGAAAGATGTTTCAGGTGATGTGTTTGCTCAAATCTACATTTATTTTCTATGGTGATGATTTCTTTTGGAAGAATTAATACCAGCCTAGTCCCAAGGAGTAGGAGGTGATCCAAGTTTCCAACTCTTCCACCTTTTCCCCCTAAAGTGGCAGAATGAAAGGAGGAAAGGGGGGCAGGGACTTCAACTCTCCACACCCACAAAAGGTTGTTTCTAAAGACTGAGGAGCTTTTGTTGATGTTTGAAGCTACACAGTGTTTATGTTTGACCTACTGTCCTCTGAGTGCAAGTGGAGATGGCGTGTCAACATGTTAAGAGAAGCCTGAAATTAGGAGTTTGGTGAGGGATGCTTGCCAAACAGCAAAGGTAAAGAGGATGCTAATGTCGGTGCATCTGTACCATGGAATTGGTTTCATCCACAGCAATCTCTGCTTGGCAGCGGCGTCCTGCGCCATCTCACTGTGGTTGCCCGTGTTGCAGCGACCATGTCCCTCCATCTCGCCGAAGGTCTTCCTCTTTTTTGCTGCCCCTCGACTTTACCAAACACCGTGTCCTTCTCCGAGGACTAAAGCACAGAGAGGAGAATGATTCACAAAGAAGGTACTTTCTGTCTCATTCAAGACAAAGATGTTTTCCTTCCCAGTCAATCCAGGTAAAGTCCACAGAGAGACGAATAGCACCGCGGAGCAATGACTGCAGAAGCCACTGGATGTTCGCTTTCTTCTGTTAGGGCAGGATGTGGCAGCACCACAGGTCTGGCTTCCACTGTTTTGGAATCACAGCTGCACATTCAGTTATGTGAACGGAATGTGTCGGATTTGTTCTTAATTCTTATTATAATTTGCCTCTTCCAGAGACACAGAGAGTCCTGCCAGGGAAACCTAGCCTACTTCCTTTCTTGGTTCAATTGTATGCGCTGAGGTGTCAGAGGAGCAAAGCAATTGCAGGTAGCTACTTGCTCTCTCTGTGAACACCAAGTAAGGGACTTGAGCAGGCATGCTGAAATTCACAATCACGTGTGGCTGCCTCTGGTGATTTTGCTGGGTTAGTACATATCCTTAACATAAAATTGAACAAGTATTTGAGTTGTTTATGTTATGTTTTTGAAATATCTTTCGTGCCACACCAAATGGAAAGAAAAGGAAGAATGTAAAGTCTATTGAATTGTAGCCCACTTAGTCAATTGGAAAAAATATAGACAACATAGAGAAAACAGGTGTGCAGTGACGTTTGGCATCTTATACGCACATGAAAGAAATTCTGGCTTTAAGCCAAATGTTTTTCAGATGAAATTTTGCTTAGAATATATATTTCAATTCAAACGTTTATATTTTTAATTAATACTTACATTTTGCTAAAAAAAATCAGAAGGAAAAGAACATATTTCTAAATAGGATTGTTCTATACTCTTCTAAATATCAGAATCAATAATCTTATACTCTTTGGTAAATCATCTTTTTTTCTTAGCTATTTTTGTAAGAATTGTACATGGATATTTTGTGCCAACATTTGACTTGTAATTGCACTTTCTCTCTGTTAATGTGAAACATTTTTTTATTGTTGTTGAAAACTTCCTTCTATTCCTTTATGTAGTTGAGTAATGTTTATAGAATATATAAGATATCTCATACCCATCATAAATTAGCTCTATCTTTATTTGGGGACCCTGTTGTGTCAGCACTGAACTTCTCTTCATTGACTTGCTGGCTTCAAGGTTGGAGGCTCCAACCCGCCAGGCACTGTATGGGAGAAAGATGAACTTGCTTGTTCCTTTAAAGATTTACAGCCTCCATGAATCAGCATCAATTCGATGACAGGGGGTTTCAGTCTGCAGAGGGAAGAAAGACTTGACAATTTCTGTGTTTTGAAAGTCTTCTGGGCGACAGTCAGATGCGAAAGCACATG
This sequence comes from Nesogale talazaci, assembly GCA_004026705.1. Lineage (NCBI taxonomy): Eukaryota > Metazoa > Chordata > Mammalia > Afrosoricida > Tenrecidae > Nesogale > Nesogale talazaci. The sequence goes on from PVJH01010469.1 coordinate 20,572, forward strand.
CGTTGTTGTGAGTTGGAACTGAGTCATAACTAGCAAGAAAACTACGCCTCGTATTTTAGAATAGGCAAAAGAGACAAGAGAATTGAGTTGATTTAGGTTTGAATGGGTCATCTACTGGTTTGTGTCAGGTATTTATTTCCACTGTTTGGAAAATAGTGTTTGAAATGTTATAATATCAGCTAACAGCTCCCATGAAAGTGAAATGGGAAATAAGCAGCCTCCATTGGACATCTGTGATTATCCTTTGTGTTCAGTCATGCCTCCAGATGAGGAAAGGCATGGATCCTTATGAATCAGGATTTTGTTATCAGCTACTTCTTTATATTAATTGGCAGTTAATACACATCTCATATCATTCTATAGATCAATAACATCAAGCAGTATTGTACAATTACTACCATGGTTTCTAGACATGCTTTTTCTTCCCAGATTCAACTATCTTTTACGATCAATCTCTTGGTTCTAATGACCGTTTTCGGGGCTGGAAGCCAAGGTTTGGTGACTTTTACTAGTTTAATCGGTAATTTTAATGTGCAGCCAAGATGGAGCAACAATGGACTGGAGAAAGCAGAATAAGTTAACAATGTGTGTGCCTGTGTGTGTGCTTGGATGTGTGTATGTGGAAAAAGCCCGGATAATATACACTGGGCTGCTAATTAAAGACTTGGCAGTTTCAACAATCAACTACTCTGAGAGCAAAGATGAGGCTTTCTCTCTGCTCCTCTAAAGATGTAGGAGTTTCAAAAACACACAGGCAGAGTCTTGCTATATCTTATTATGAATCAGAATCAACACAATGACAGTAAGTTTAGACAGATAGAAGATAGAGATTGATGATAGAGAGATATTCTGAGAAATATAGAAATTTTTTAAAAAAATTAGGTGCAAGTGACTTACTAGAAACTATGATGTAATAATGGGAGAACAATGACGTTTTCTACTTCACAAAGAGTTCTAGTTTTGGAAACACACAGGGACATCTGTACACTGTCATATAATGCTACTACAAGTCAGAACTGACCCAATGGTGGTGAGGATAGCAATGCAATCATATAATTAAACTGCTGCATAATATCACCAAATTACTATAAAATTCTGGATTGGAATCCTATCTTTTATTTCTCATTACCGCCAGAATATGCAGCCTCTTATGCACCATGCCCTATATATACCATGGCCGATACATATTATTTTGTTTTTCGTTCAGTGGAAGATAATATTTTTCAGCTTCCACTTGTGGTCTATGATCTAATTTATTCAAAAGTTTTTATATTAAAATATATTTTTCCTTTTAATGCCTTAAACTACATGAATTTCATTTTTCTCAATTGAAATTTCCTGTTTTAAAAAAAAAACCCAGAATGTATAATGTATTACCGGCAGTTCATCTTTGAAATGCATCCCATGCCAAGTGTTTTATTTATTGGAAAGGAAATCCATTTTAGAAAGAGACAGTGTGCCTGCAGTGCAGACATAAGGCTTATTTTTTATGCTTTTTTAAATCTTCATTTCCATTGTATCTCTCCCCTTCATGATGCCACAGACTCTCTATACCCCTTGAATGTAAAATGAGACCATCTCTTAAGAAAATGTATAGGTTATCAAAAATTGGGACACAAGCTTTATGAATATAAGTCGATTTGAGAATAGTATGGGTTTTATAGGTTTAATTCATGGAAATTGATATTCTGTTTTGCTTCCATCACAAGTTTAGGAAATGTTTTACACAAGTGTAAATTGCTGCCAGGATGGCTTCCTATTGTAGACAGCAAATGGTACTGCTGTGTTGCTAACACCTACCTTAGAATTAGCTTAGGTCTTCCACTCTTATTTCTAAAATATTCAGCAAACATAAAGAAATAAATGCTGAATGGTTTCACTTCCCCTGTCAATACCTGAGTGCCTCATCCCAGAGGATAGGTGACTTGGGATTCTGGCAAGGATGATTATTTGAATAAAACCATTTTCTGTGTGTTGAATCAGCTCACCTAGGGGACAGGTGTGTCTCTTTCCCAGATCCCTAAGCAGGATGGAAGTTTAAGCACAGTAAGCACATGTTTTCAGTGATTATTTTATCCCACATGACTTGGAACTCTGGCTGGACTCTCGTTGTCATCATTCAAAAGAGGTTAGGTGTTTGGGACAAAAAAAATCATGTGCAGTTTGAAACATTGGTTGGGAGTAGTAAAATGTGAAAATATGGAATTTTTAAGAACAATCACTTAATTTAAGACCTTATCTTTTTTTAGTAGTGTGATTTCAAGAAAGAAAGCTTGGAATATTTCCATGATGAGTTAGATAAGTCTATGTGATTCTGACTTAACTTAAGATCTGAAATACCAGCCGTTATCGATGATTTTAATTGTACTTTTGACATAACTATATTTGGGTGTCTATGACCATTTTCTAGGCTTGTTCCATATTTGGGGAAAGTGGGAATAACAGAAATGCATTTCTAGAGTTCACATTCCTACAATTTTCATCTGTTTTTGTTTCATTAATGTGTGTGGAAACTCGATGTGATATAGTATAGCTTTGTGACTTGAATAGTGGATCAGGCATGGCTTTGCAAACTACAAGGTCAGTGGTTTCAATCTTCCAGTTGATCATGGCAGAAGATGAGACTTTCTATTCCTGTAAAGACTTATAGCCTCAAATACTCTAAAGTCTGCTAGGGTTGCCATGACTTTGAATCAACTCAATGGCAGTGGGTTGTAGAAAAAGCATAACCCAGAGGGCAGTGAGTTCCATAGAAGGAAGGCTGTCTAACCTTTCCAGTCAATTGGAATCAAGTCATTTTTATGTTATGAGAGACTGTCAGTTTCAATGAGTGATTTAGATTCAATGTCCAGTTCTTCTACTAACCACCTGTTTTCTTCTTGGATAAGTAAAATATCTGTATTCTGCAGTTTGTTCATATGTAAAACTGAAGAATTCCCCTGACACATTCCTAATGCCAATTACAGTTTTGGGGTACAAATCTGAATTTAAGCTGGGAATTTGAGCAAGCATTTTAAAAAAATCATTAATAACCTATTGTTGATATTTTACTGATTAATTTACTATGGTAGGGATATATATATATATATATTTATATGCATTGCCTTATTGAAACAACAAAAATCAGGGAAACAAAAGCAACAGAGGAACAAAGATTTTTCCAATGAATTATTTGTATCAACTTTCTTTCTTAATTAGCAAGAAAGAGTTTCACTGTAAATATACATTTTAGTGTTATGTCATTCTATCTGAGTGATAACTATATGAGAAAAAGATAGAAATAATATTTTTGAACTGGATTACATAGTTTATACATTTCCAAATGGAATTGTATGAACCAAATTCTTCTACTTTAGCAAAGGGAATACAAGGAAATAGCTTTGTTTTGTAGAAAATTACCTTTGATGACATACTGTAGATTTATCTCCCAGTATGGTTGGTGATAGTTTACATTACAGCGTTATAAAGATAAAGTTATTTTGATAATGTAAAAATCAAATATGATCCTTTTCCTAGTTGTAACTACTTTGTTTATATATCTTTCCCAAAATACACTCATAAAACCTATCAAAAAGATAATTCTTATTTTCTATTTTATAACCATTTTGCGGCCTAAGTGTACTTTATAAATATATATATATATGAACCTGAGATTTTGCTATATTTTATGGTGTTCCCAGACATAAACCATTTTTAAAATATAGCTTTGCCCTAACAATAAATTATTTACTCTTTTGTTATTAATCTCCAAATTATTCCATAAAATATCTCTAAGACACTGTATACATGTCCGCATAATATAAAAGTATGTATACCCTTTGAAGCATAATTTTTAATCATGTGATTCTTATATAGATTTTTAAATTCCACTCACATATATAGGTATTTATCAATGTATCTCAAGTTATAGTAATGACACTGAGCTCAGAGATCCTCATATAATAACAGTATGTTATCTTTTTTGTACAGCTTTTAATTGCCATCTACCATTCTGTGATATGCTTAGCATAGTTAATGCAGATAATATGATCCTGAAGAAATTGTATCAATATTTCAGTACTGCACACTTGGAATTCAGGGGTAGATAGCCAAAGTGCTTTGATCAAACTCAACATTGTAAATAAGATCCAGACTTCATGCTTAGATCCAAAATTTTTATCTTAATCAGTATACCATTCTCTCTAAGAGAATAGTCATACTATAGTCTTCAGATGCTGTTATTCTATCAAATTCTATCAAAATAATTGTATAATATGATTCATATCTAGATGAAAATCTTTTTGAAGGGCAAGAAATATCTAAAAAGTCAAATTAAATTTGAATGACCAAATTTCCTAAAAACATCAAATAGAATTGAATTTTTCTAAAGTACAAAATATGCATATGTAACTTGAGAGTGTTAACTTCTGTCTGTCTAACTCTTTGCTTATCCATATATTCAATGAGAATTTAATCTTTTGTAAAACTTTAGGCATGAATTAAGAAAAATAGACAGATTTTCTCCTTTCCCCCCAATTTGTATCTCCTTCAGTTGATTCATAAATCAATTAATTGCAATCAAGAGACCTGAGGGCAGCAGAAAATTGGGTTACAATTGAAAAGAAAAGGAGGCAATTTGCTTTGTGTCTGAAAGTTTAATGTTCAATCGAAGTTTAATCAGAAATGAGACATTGTTTGAAAAGTGGAACTTCAGTGCCTTGTCATTTTGCTGTTATTAAATGAGGACTAGGGAATTAAAGATAAGTAATCATTCTCAAATGAAAATTTAGTAGAGATGTGTACAGAAAAATCTCCTAAAATCACATTGTCTTTATATTTTAAAATACATAGAAAGCAGTCTATTTTATGTGGCAGTTGTTTAGTTATTTGATGTCAAGCTTTAGAGACTTCAATAAACAAATGGTCATATATGTTTTATTCACTGCTGCCCAAATAATTGTCCTTTTCTTTAGCATCTACTGATTTAATTAAGTGGGGTGTTTATTTATAGCTTTAGTGAATTGCAGGATTGGTTTGGTGTCTTTATTCATATCCAAATGAATAAATTGAAAGAATTGTGTAAATGCATCCAATTGGAGAAAGTAAAACAGTAAAACATAGCTCTATAGTAAAGATATCCCAGAAATCATTCAGTCTTTAAAATTAAGTCAATCCACTTTTTGAGATATGTGTAGGAGATAAAGACTTTCACTTAGCATGAATAAAGATATATTAATTTCCAGGGATACCCGGTTATAACAATGTGAAGTCCTTTATAGATTTTTAAATAAAGCACAAACAGGTTGGAATGGGAGAAAGAGGACAAGAAGGATTTAGATAATCAGCAGCTTCAAGAAATGTGCTCCTCGGACTTCACGATATTTTACCCACAATGGCATTAAGAATGCGTGTGTGTGTGTGTGTGTGTGTGTGTGTATCCATCCTAGTAGCTGTTATACAATGGAATTCAGATAGGCAAGTGTTCCAGGTTTAATTTCCCTGGGTGCTTTCACCCAGATTATGAAACATGAGGTCAAAGCTATAACGGTAATCTCTTACCATTTCTAGCAAAAGCCATCGAGGGACTACACTCTCTCTCCCAGGATTTGAATAATGTATTTGTTTCTTCTTAACCTGGTGTTTAGACTCTTTTGCCCTTAACTTTAAAACCTTTAAGTCCCTCATTTCTTCACAGTTGATTAAATATAGCCCTGAGAAAAGCTCTGGCTGACTGTTCAACAGAAAGCTTTTCAGCAGGCTAACAGGCTCTGACCCCCAAGAAATGCTGTTGGTAAATTGACTGCAGACCTTACAAGGGAGACAGGGCTTTACTAAAGGCTGTATTCGAGTTTGGATTCCTCACGACTGATAACTCTTTGCACTGCTTTGCACCAAAAATCTGAGAATATAGTTGTTTATATTTCCCTTTTTACCCTGATCTGTGGCTTGTTTGATTTGATTTCAGGAATGCATACAATGCTACTGTGTTGCATTGCCGCGAGATATCACATTTTTAGTTCCACCTTAGGTACCTAGAAACAGAAGGTTGAGGATGTAAGTCCCCTCTGTGATAGCTTAACCGAAAAGTCGGGTGAACCGCTTTCAAAAAGCAGGCCACTGAAAAGCCGTCTCCATGTGCCATGAATTAGGGTTGAAAGCTGGCAGCTGGTTTAGCCATCAGACACCGTTAAAGCGGAGCCGTTTAATGTGCTTGCTGTCTGTCGGGAGGTGCTATTGATTCCAACGTGTACTGATCCTATGGAAAGCCGAACCAAACGCTGCCAGATTCCGAGTCATCCTCTTAATTTTTCTTATGCTTGCATCCATCGTTACTGGTCAATCTACTTCCTGGAGGGTCCTCTTCTACACATCCCGACTTCTCTACCCAGCACGGTATTCTTCTCTACGGACACATTGACCCTGACAACGTGGCTGAAGTGCTGTTAGCTGTCATGGAGTCAGCTTTGATTCATAGCCGCGCTCGCGCTATGCACAGCAGAACAGAACACCACCCGGCCCGGCACCATCCTCACACGTTTTTTTGTGTGCGACCTCGTTGTTGTAGCTGCTTTGCCGTCCCTTTTGTCTGTTTTGCTGCCTCTCCGCTTTATCAAGGATGATGTCCTTCTCCAGGGACTTGTCTCTTCCGACAACATGGAATGCGGAGTGTGTCCCAAAGTACTTGGAAGCAAGTGTCATCATCTTCACTCCCAGGAGCATTCTGGCTTTACTTCTTCCAATACTGTCTGTCTGTACTTTTGGAAGTCCATGGTACTTCCAACATTCTTTGTCAGCACCAGAGTTCAAAGGCATCACTTGTGCCAGGTGTATCTTAGTCCATCACGTAACCTTGCTTTTTAATATTTTAAAGAGGTCTTCTGCCACAAGTTCACGCAATGGCATGTGTTGTTTTAGCCCTTGCCTGCTACTTCCTTGACCGTTGGTTGTGGATGTAAACAAGATGAATTATTGAGAACTTTAGCAGTTTCTCTGTCTGTAGTGAGGTTACTTATGGGTCCAGTTGTGCTCATTCTGCTTTTTTTTACATTGAAGTGTAATTCATACTGAAGGCTGCAACCCTTGATTCTCATCATCAAGTACTTGAAGTCATCCTCACTTTCAGCAAACAAGTAATGGAGAAGTTGAAGAATTGTGCCATCTCCCATGTGAAATAAATCAAATTTGAAAGCTGCACGCTTATAAAATGGAAGGAAAAGTCATTGGAAAGTATGGTTATAGTAACAGAATGGACCCATAATCACTAACGTAAATTAGCGGAGTGACAGAGTGTTCTCCAGAGTACCTCATCATGGATGTCTCTCCCTCAGGTTTAGAGGTTCCTCCTTGACCCTTCCACATGTCTTCTGATTTACTGCTAAATATTTTTAGAAGTATCTATAGGTGCATGTGCTTTTGAAGGGAACATTTGTCTGAAAAGAAAAGACTCAGCTATTGAGTCAATGACTTCAGGTTACGGAACTTCTTTAGTTAATATTTAACTTCCTCTGAAAATCTAGTTCACGTCTGTATTACCAAACGCAGTGAATGAAAGGATCTCCAGTATTTAGGTGAGTTTTAGTTTCATGTTTCTGTTTTCAATATTGGAATACATTGTATGGATTTTAAAATAACTGGAGTAGGGATAGTTATGTAGGGTTAAAAACAGCAAGACAAGAAAAGGGTGTAGATCCATGTGCTATACATTTTTTTAGAGAGATGTCTACATTTTGCTGTCTTCCATGGTTGCCATTGTCAATTGCTGTCAAGTCAATTCTGACTGGAGATGAGCTCATGTTTGCAGCATAGAACAGACCCATAGAATCTCCAAGTTTGTAAACAGATCAGTAGACTTGTTTTGGGAGAGCTGATGCACCTATCTCAGCATCCCTGCAGGGGTTAAACTCTCAACCTTGCAGTTAGCTGTCCAACCCTTACCTCATGGCACCTTTAAAGAGCCTCAGGGCTCTTTAATACCCAGGTGGTACATTCATAAAATAAAAATGTTGACTCTTGAATGACCTATGCTTATTGCATTTTGTACATTTTGAAGGCCTTCAAATACTACCTCTTCAACAAGAAACATTTGCAATTTACACATAAGTATTATTTCATATATGTTAAAATTAGGTAGTTATTATATTTACTTATAAAACCATTTCCATTGCTAATATAGAGCCCAGTTTTTGCATTCTTACATATCTATATTTGTTCATATTGTTGTAGATACAACTTTCTTCCTCTGAATTTTGGTGAGAGATAGTTTTCCTTAAAACAATTGTCCTCTTGGTTCCCTACATCCCACTCCTTTACCCTTTGGAATAAAACAGTGAAAGCTGGATGGGAAGAAGGCCTATAGGTACGAGTGTTGTGCCAGAGCACAGGAACCATGAAAATGCAAATATTAGAGTGTGAGGCATGTTACCCCCTTCCCACCTGTGGAAAAGAGAGAAACTTAATTCCCATGGAGTAATCAAATTATTTTTGGGAATATAGTAATCAAATTATATAGGGAATATAGTGACTGAGTTCTTATACTTTGGAACTGAAATAAAAATATTCAGAAAGAAGATAAACTCTAGTTAGTATCCCCCAATGTTTGGAGGATACTGAGTTTTATTTTCCTCTGAAATTTAAACACATCTCTAGGAACCCTGGTCAACCTCTTCAGGTTTCTTTTCTCTCTGCAGTTATCTTTAACATCTACGAATTGTCCTTTAATGCATGTTTCATTAGATTTGCTCAGAAAATCCTAACCACATGAAAACATTCACTTCCTGACAATACAGTAGACATTCAGTTCAAGATGATTACAATAATCATGATTATTATGTAGCTCACAGAACATTAAGTCATAGCATGTATAATTACTTTTTTTAGTTTTCTAATGTTCCTCCTCCACACAGACTGTTAATGTGTTGTTTTTGCTCTTGTTGTTGTTGTTGTTGTTGTTGTTTTAGTTTCAAAAGAGGAAGAGAATGATGGTATAAAAATCCATTCATTCATTTTATAAGTTCTTGACAATTTTTATTCCAAATTGCTTATTGCTATTTGTTTTTGAATAAATCTTGTCTTTTTGAATTACACATGTCCTCAACTCCCTTTTTCTTAGAAAACTAAGAAAGCCTTCTTGGTTTCATTCTTTAAAAAGTCATTTATATGTAACTCATTTCTATGAATGTCAGAAAATACAGATAGACTAAAATCAAAGAATATTTCTACTACTTTGTTCATTCAAAAGTGCCACAAAATGCCTCAATAATTCCTTATCATGATCTGTGTAAAAACTTTATCATAAATTTTATACCTTAAAACTGATTCTATTGTATGTTGTTTAGTGTGATGGACTTGAGCAATTTTTACTTCTATATTGCAATTTCTATAATGTCATTGGTATTTTGTAGTACTAACTGCAACCCTGTGTTTGGAAGCAGAGTATGGGCTGTTGGTATCAGTAGATTTTAGATGAAGATCTGAATTCCAGTTAAGCTTTTATCATTTATGAGATCACAGTGCCTATCCAAACCATATCTTCCAGGCTCAGTCTGTTCACCCAGTGTGAGAGCAATAGAAACAGTATTGTATTAAAGATGAATCATGAAAATTAACTGTGTATACATAGCACACCATATACAACTTTAAAACATGGATATGTTTTTTAGAAGATATTTTTTCATGACATGATCCTACAGTACAAAGAAAGTAGCAAATCATGGGCATTCTGATTTTAACACATTTATAGAGCAGAGAAGCTACAAAAATCCGAGTTTTCAAAGCTCATCAAATGCAGAGCAGCAATTTGGAGAACAATGTGAAGTTTTTCATTGTGGAGGTTGGGATGAAGATGACAACAATCTTCTAAATAACCTTAAATGATGGAAACTGGCCAGAAAACTGCAAAAAAGAGAGAAATATCACTCTGTAAAATATGTAACTGTACTCACAATCATAAAGGAATATCTGATCATCAGAGGTCATACACTGAGCTTCAATTAAGGGAATGTCTTGATATAAAATTTCCTTCTACTGTGTCAATTCCAAATCATGGCGATCCAAGAGGACAAAACTGGCTCTTGAGTTTCTGAGACTCTGAAGCAGTAGAGGCTGCTTCTTTATCAGACAGAGTGGCTAGTGGCTTCAAACTACTGACATTGTAGTTATACCTCAATTCATTTCCTCCTATGCCTCCAGGATTCCTCTGGATTATGATATAGCCTTCAAATATTTGGAGATGATGGTTTATCATCATCTGACTCAGAAAAAATTTTACAAATTAGGTGAATTTATCTCTTACAACCAACCACATAACTAGTGAGATGTTGATCTCTTATCTAATGGTGGATATTATTCACCTCAGCTCAGGATATAATCTAAAAGATTTTAAGAATATGAACACACAGTACAATGTGAGTCATGGAGCTAAAGAGGAAATAATCAGTAAAGACAAAAATAGAGGTGACCCAGATGTTAAAATTATCAGAGACAATCTTTAAAATGACACTATAAATATGTTAAAATTTCCTGTGAGGCTAGCAGGCAGCACACATGTTCATGAATTTGAACAGGGACAAAAAACTAAGGGGTAGAGTGGGGGAGTAAATGTAATACCATAACTCTATATCAGATGTAGAGAATGGTTTGATGGGCAAAAATTCAGACTGATTACATTAAAGACAGGATTCAGTGAACTGCAAGACAGTACAATGAAACTTATGCAAACAGAAGCAATAGAATATAGAAACTTTGAATAACACTATCAATCAAGTTGAGCTATTAGATATTAATAAAACATCACTGCCAACAATTGTAAAATATGCTTTCTTTAAAAATGAAATAGTATCCCCATAAGCTAGGTCACTAATAAAACCCCATCATGTTTTAAATCATCACAATAATAGAGTAGTTCTCTAACAACCACAGTGTTATATTATCATGAGATATTTAGAAACTCCTCAAATATTAAGAAAAATACATGTAGGATTAAACTATTTAATTTGGTTCTTCTAGTCATAGCCTTTGATACTTTAACTCAATCGGGTGTGTTTTTCTGATGGGTCTGATTATAAAGATGGGGAGAGATACTGATTGGATTATATGATTCATCTATGAGTCAACATTAGGTGGGTTAATTATGATTGCCATCCTACTGGGTATAATGTGAGGCATCTCAGGAGCTGGAAGTCCAGCAAGTGTGATGGACTAGGAGAGGGGGGAGTGTGTCTGTCCTATGGGTCCTAAAATCCCTGTGTTTGGAAACTCCTAGATGCAGCTTTGACAGTTGAGCTGTGGCAGAGGAGAAGCAGCAACAGAAGTAGGAGCCATAACAGGAAATAAAGTAGTGGATTTCCCAATTCACAGAGCAAATCAAGCCGAATACTTTTATTCAGGAGACTGACTTAAGGAGTAGGGTGTCCCTGAGAGTTAGGTTTGCTAACTCAGGAAACTAGACCTGAGTGCCTTACATTAGGATTTATAGTGGAGTGGTAAGCCATTTAGGCATTTATTGGTAGATCTCAAAGTGCTTTGTAACATTGTCTGTTTCAACAGGGGCCAAGCTAAGAGGCTGAGGGTCAGAGAGAGGCTTGCCTGCAGAGAAGACTGTGCTGATTGAATTATAGTTTACTAAGTCATTTCTCACCTGTTACCTTCTCTAATGCATCCCATAAGCATAAGTATTGTTTGTGACTTCTGTGTGGGCATTTCCATGAATCACTGAACCCAGTCACAGGAGTAAAGACTGGAGTGAAAGATGCCTGGTATTAGAATTGAGCATGAAGGTATGACTGACTTCTGCCTTCTTTTCTTGTGTGCACTCACTCTAGTTGGATACATTGTTTCCACATAAAGCAATACATTTCTGAAAAACACATGGATCATTATGGAAGAAAGAGCAAAATTAGAAAATACACAGAAGTGAAGAATAATGAAAAAATAACACTTTAAACTCCGGGGATGCAATTGACTTAAGGTTTAAAAATAAAATGGATTGTCTTAAATGTGCACAGTAGAAGAAAGGTATAACTTCATGACTCTAGTTCTTCCAAAAGTTAAGAGAAAAATATTGACAGAAACGAATCTAAAATAGAGATATATAATGAAATAATATTTGAAGATACATGTGAGAATAGATATCGAGATAAATTAATGTTATTATCCATATTCAGCATAGTCATGATGACAGAGACTGAACAAAATTTAATAATATCAGAAATGAAAGAAGGAGCCTACGGTATTGCTCCTAGATCCCTCTAAAGGGTCATAAGGAAATATTTTGAACAACTGATGCTTACTCTTTTTTCTTTTTGTTTTTGGGCATCACTGCCCTCTGGTGGTGGGAGTGGGAGGCCCAGCCTTTGCTCCTGTGGAGCTGGAATTGAACCTGCACAGGCCACAGTCCTGTGCACAACCACTACACCACCGGGGCTCAGTCATTGATGCTTACTCATAATGACATTATGGAACAGAGTAAGAAATGCCCCCAGAGAGTGTCCTAAACTGTAAATCTTTACAGGAGTAGAAAATTTAATCTTCTTCACTCATAACTTCTGGGGTCTCAAACCACTGACCTTAGGGTTAACAGCCTAAGCCACTATACCAGCAAGATATCCACCATGAGAAATTGTAGGGTCTTCTGGATGTATTTTGTTTAATAAGTAAGGCCTAAAATGCATTATTGGCTAATTCCAGTGAATTCCTGATAGGTGATTCTGCTTTAAGTTAGTTCTGATGTAAATCAAATACTTTGTGTTGTTTCTCCAGTTTTTATTGGCATAGGCTTATATTCTCAGTATTATGATAAATATGATCTTTATCTTGGGGAGTGAGAACAATACATATAAACTTACATCTTCAACATTAGTGCTTTCTTCCTCTTACACTTACATACACAATAGATATGATAAAATAAACAAAGAATATATGTTAGGGGATACATTTAAATTGATTCACATTTTAAAAGAATAATATTATAATTTTTCAAATAATCCAAAGAGCCACTTACAGGAAAGAGGGAAATATTCAAGAAATAAAATGCACACGCATCCACACATTAAAGGAAACCAACATTTTGTACTCTTGGTTTAAAATTCTTTCTGATTTTATAAAATCATTTGGATAGTCTGTTTGATTTTTTTTGATTGGTTTGATGTAAGATATCTAATGTCTCTTCCAAGTATAAAAATAGGGTACTAACTCAATATGGATAGAACTACAAAGGTGATTTGGATATATTCAGTAAAGGCAATGCTATGTACTTTTCTAGAACTAAAAAAAGCAATTGAAATATTGGAAATGTACAATAAAAAATAATGTGCTAATACTGTTCCACATTTGACCCTTGGATTGCTATATTTCTGTTTAAACACCACATTATCTCAGGTCTATTTTCCTTTGAATAGAGATGGGAATATTATGTTTCAAAAATTATAGCTATAATTACCTTTCTCCTCTGTCCAGTTGTGTTCTCTATGCAGAACATTATGAATGCCGGTTCCATTAAAGTCTGGGAAAGTTTTCGTTTAATACATTTAAATATCTATATGCATATCTCATGATTGCATAAGGAAGAATATTACAGTGAGGGAAGAGCACATGAAACTTTTGCAACTCAATTTTTGCTTAGTCTAAGTATGGAGAATTTGCTTGTTTTTTAAGCTCTGCATAACGTTTATGCTGCGCATACAGAGTAACTACAGTTTGGAGGGAATTGGAGCATGTGCTGTAGAAAAGCATCTTTTAAAGCTTAAAATCAAAAACGCAGATATTAAGCAAGGACGAACTTTCACAGAAGGGAAGTGGTGCTGAATACGAATGAAGACTGAATGAGATGATAATCTGTGGAGTCCAACTAACTTGAATTGAATAATTGTGTCTTCATATTATTATTTGTTTTTTTCTTCTGATCTTGGGTTAATGCCCAAGCCCCCCTAGTTGGTCCTCAATGCCTCTATTTGTAAAGGGAAAGCAATAACAATCCCTGTCTCATAAACATAAGCCAGAAATCATTGCCATTAAGTCAATTCTGATTCTTAATGACTTTATAGGGCAGAGTCAAACTGTTCAATCCTGGTTTCCTCATTTTTTTTCTAGCTATATGTTCCAACTGCTGACCTTGAAATTAAAAGTTTAATGGGTATGCAGTCACACAACCAGAGCAACACTCATAAATATGCATGAATTAAATTAGGTGATATATGCAAAGCACTTAGCTAGTGCTGGTATATGGTTAGCACTATTATTATTTTATTCATTCAGGCTAGGTTCAATGAATGCCCAATATAATATAGTGAAGTTATACACTAACATTTACTCTTTATTACTCTCTTTCTCCTATCTATGCTATGTAGAAGCAGAGTTTAAATATTTTTTTGATTATCTTCTTTTCTAAAACAATCATTTTATTGGGAGCACGAATAGATGTAACTGTTTGTAGTTCAATTAGATAATGCTTGATAATATAATTGCTGCCATCATCTGTTTCAAGATATTTTCATTGTTATTGAACTCCTTGATGTCAGCTCTCCTTTATCCCCTTCCCCAGGAGCCCTTAATATTGTGGTATATGTTATAAAATGCTGTTATTATTATTATTATTATTTCTGTCTTAAATTGTCCAATATATTCATTCACCTACAATTCTGTTACTCTTTCTACTTGAGTGGGGTTATGCAGTCATCAATGCTGTCCACCCTCCCTCTCCCCCACCTTCTCATACACTCAGGGAATCATTACTCCCCTTTACTTTTTCTGAAGGGTTATCTATCTTGGCGTTCATGCATCAAATAATCTTAGTTATATACATTAGAATACTCATGTTTGACTAGGTGAGGGAGAAAATGATAAAGAACTCAAGGCTAGTTGGGCAGTTCATCAGTGCTATACTGCATCCTGAACATAATATTCCTTCCAAGTTTTCTTTCTGGGAGGGCCTGATCAATTATTTTTCAGGTGGGTTTGGAGTCTCCACTCTGTCCACACGCTTTCACTTCTATTTGTTTGTTTCTTATTTTTGTTTTTGGTATGTTTTCTAAAATGTGTGATACCTATTCCCATCAATACCTCATGATCACAAAGACTGGTGTGCTTCTTCCACATGAACTTTGTTGCATCTCTGCTAGAGGGTCGCTTGTTTAACTTCAAGCATTTAAGACACCAGATGCTATGTCTTTTAATAGCTGTTGCTATCCATTTTCTTAGCAATGCATCCATTGTATGTCCAGTGATCATGTTTAGAAAGTGAGTATCATATAGTGACAAACTATTACAACCAGCAATTCTTATACAGAGGTCCAAAGTCCATCTGCTTGCTTATTTTATGTATATATGTATTTATATATATTTTATATATTTGATTATAAACACACCTATTTTATATATACACATATCTATGTTGATCCCTATATATATATTGTTTTAACTTTTTCTATCTTCCTCCTTTTCATTTTTCTTCTCTTCTGCCCCACCATCATGAGTATGTGTCATGCCCCTCTCCATAGTGCCTCTCAGATACATTTCAATTGATCAAACATAACCAGGAAGTCTATACCCTCCTCACCATAGTTTTAGTGCCCTTGCAAGTCCCCTGTCCCTGTATGCTCCCCACTCTCTTCCCCCAAATCCAGTTTCACCCACTCCCATTTCACCCACTCAGGAACCATCAATCCATCATTGTTTCATTGAGCTTGTTTGTTCTGTCTGTCTTAAATAGATTGGCACTCTAAAGAAAAACTAAAAAAGTGAAAAGATATTTTAAAACAAAGGAGTAATAAAAATAATAGTTCTGTGTCTGGTTATTATCCTGTCCCAGTGTAGATGAGTCTCTCTCTGTAAAATAGAGAGAAGGACATTAAAATCTATCAGTCCAGTCCCCATTTCTTTCTGGGTTCAAAATCCCAGTATTCACCCAACAGCTCTCATACTCTCTTAGTCCTCAACATTTGTGACCAAAAGGCAAGTCCCCATTTCTTTTCCTGCTCTCAGGGATGAAGCAGTCTAGTGCCCCCATCCACTTCTACCTATAGACTTTTACTGCCCACCCCCCTTGTTAGAAACCTCCAACTAGTTCAGATGTGTCTGGCACTGCCCCCAGGTCTATAATCTGAATACCACTAGGACTTCATGGCTTTGCACTCCCTGGCCTGTCCCACTCCCCATTAGTTTGCTCCCTTGTGGACAGGGCAGATCAGCAACTCTCCCTGGTCTGTCTTCTGACTGCCATCATCTGTAGCACTGCCATCTAGAGAAGAGACAAAAGGGAAGTCAGGTTCCTCTGAGTTGACCCTGTAGTGCTCTCTGTTAGCCAAATGCTACAACAGGAATGCCACCCTCCTGGAGTGAGGTCTACTCTCTTTCTCACTTTCTGTGGAGACATAAGCAATACCCCCCTCATGGGTGGATGGGTGGATTAGTGGCCTACTGCATGTATTGTCATCCCCCCTTCCCCTTATGCGCCTTAAAGCCATATGAACTGGGTTAGGGTGTTGGGCATGTCTTTCACCACAGGTACCATCAACATCTTTTTCATTCCTCCTCCTCCTCCTTTTTTGATGCCCTTTGCATCTTTGGAGTTTGGTCTAACTTGTGCGGGAGTATCTCTGGTTCTTAACTTGGGAACTGTGTGTCCTATGCATTTTCCCCTATGCCTGTTCTGTTCTTTGACTTACCTCAGTGACTCATGTTGTGTTTTTCCTTCAGTGCTTGACCAACGTCACTCAGCATCATATCTTTCAACTTTTTTCCACATGAGGAGATGCTTCATCATTCCATAACTGCTATTTAGGGATGCACGATACTACATTGTGTGTACACACCAAAGGTTTTAAATCCATTTGTCTATTGATGGAAATTTATGCTGAGAATTGTAAACTGCCACAATGAATATAGGAATGCAGATGTCCAGGTCATAGTCTGTTTTTTCTTTCTTCAGGGCATCTACCCAGTAGGGAAATCACTGTGTTGTAAGGTAACTTAATTTTCGTCTGTTTTAGGTATCACCAAATTTCTTCCATGGTGGCTGTACATATATAGCTACAAGACAACCAGCAGTGGATGAGAATTCCTATCTTATCACACCCCCTCCAATATTTGTTGCTTTCTGATATTTTGAATTGGGCTATCTGCAAGGGTGTTTGGTAGCTCATTGGTTGTTTTAGTTTGCATTTCCCAGATAGCCAATGATCAGAAACATTTTCTCATAAGTTTGTTAGCCATTCATATTTCCTCTCTTGTGAATCTTCTCTTGCTAAATATCTTTCCCAGTCCATGGGCCCTCTTATTGCTCTATTGATGAAGTTTTTCAATGTAAACAAGTATTTTATCTTTAGTATGTCCCACTTGTCTATTTTAATGGTCTCTGTGTTTAAATCCTCCCTGGCTTCTGATAGGCCACTCATTCCCTGTGTTTTTGTTTGTCCCAATTGTCTCTGATGATTGTGATAGCTTAGGGTTTTGCCTCATGAAATACAAGAAATATAGGAATTCCCTGAATCCTTAGAAGAAGGTCATGCCCCCACAGAGGCCTCATTTTCTATACAATGAATCAACAGATTAGACTCCATCCTTTCACTCTTAATCCCCAAATTGAAAAATGTTTGTAATACTTCCATAAGACTTAAATCTCTTCTTTTGCTTTTATTCTGAATGAATAAAGAACAATAGTTGCTCATTCCCTCAATTGGCATGAACAAACTTTTAAAAGCCCACACACTACTCACCAAGCTTGCATGTAGAACGTAATTTTGTTAACTCTAACATTTTCCCATAGACTACGATCCAATCCTTCAACCTCAGAAATACAATCCTATGTAGTATTTGGTTATCTTAATAAAGATCTATAACTGTGTCCCCTCTGTGCTAATATACATATATTATTATGTATGCATGTATTCATATAGATTCATATGTATATATTCATGAACACATTCCTACATACATTCATATGTATGCTCAATTTTGTTAGTTTTACTGTTTAAAAATGTTATATGCCATAAAAATTACTAAAAAACCCTTTCTCTCATGTGTATGTTTACCTTTCTCAAGTTATATGCATTTTGCACTCATTTTGTGTTACAATCCAATCACAAAAAATGCCAAGTGCTTACTCTCTAATGAGTGACTCACCTTCCTCTCATACCTTCTCCCACTATTAAATTGATTTCTGTAGATTTACCCTTTCAATTAATAAAAAATAAGAACAAGTGAACGATTAATTTCATTAATCATGTTATCCTCCAAGTCCATTCAATGTTCCGAGATGTTTTGGAAATTCTATTTTCTTTATTGCTAAGTAATATTTCACTTTAGAAGTTTTCTGGGAATCTTTCATTAACTTTTAATTCAGTTTTTCCAAAAACTTTTTGAAGCCTCCTTCATTGGCACCACATTTTCATTGTCTATTAGCTGCTGAAAAGCATTGTTTTGTTTTCCCCTCCCCATTTTTTTTGCTATTGTGAATAATTCTGCAGTAATCATTAGTGTGCCTGTGTCAGCTTGTGTTACTTCTTTCAGATCCCTTGAGCATACATCTAGGAGTGAAAGTGTTTAGTCATAATGAAGCTTCACCTATAATTTTTTCGAGTAATCATTACACTGTACTAACAGCTGTGTCAGTTTGCATTCTCACAAACAGTAGAGAATAATTCTCATTTTTCTATGTCCCTTCCAATATTTATCATTTCATAATGGTGTTGATTTTTCTTATGGAACTCTGGTGTCAATGTCAGGGAAGCATTAGCTTGGTAACTTTGAGACAGGTGGTTCATCAGAAAGCACATTTCTTCAGATGCAGTTAGTTTAAAATTTAGCACCTGATCATTAGATCTTCATTCGACTCCATTTAAATGGATTCTCTTTCACATTTTCTGTTTTTTTACTGAGGTTATTATTTATGTTATTTTGTTATTCTTGTTAATTTTGATTGTCTATTTGTTTTAAGTGGTTTTTCTCTATGTGAAATTTAGGATAGGTTAATCTGTAGCGATAGTAACTGGATCACTGATTCCTTGGTAGGGGATTCCTTGGTAGGGGAGGTTGGGGAGAAATGAGGAGCTAATAACAATGTGTACAAGAATGAAGAGAATATTCTCACACTGATTGTGTTGGTGATTGTGTAACTCTTCCTGATGTGATTGAACTATTGAATTGCATGATCAATGAATTTTATGCTCCAAACAGTTGGCAATGAAAAGAAATAATGGTGGTTTGAAATCACTAACTACTCCTCAGTGGAAAGATGAAGGTGCCTACTTACTTAAAGATGTACAACTTAGCTGAGTTCTGGCGGCGTAGTGGTTGTGGGACTGCGACGCACTGGCTGATGGTTCAAATCCAGCAGCAGCGACCCAGGAGCAAGCCTGGGCCTCCTATTCCCACCAGAGGGCAGTGATGCCCCCCTTCAAAAAAAAGAGATTTACAACTCTTGGAACACTGAACTAGGGTTGCTATGCATTGAGATCTAATCAATGACATGAGTTTGTTGATTTGTTTTGTTTTTATTTTTACTGTCATTTAGTGTGGTCCATTCTATTGTGAGTGAAATGGTCTTTGTTGTGATTTTAATGTGCATATCTTTGATAGCTTATGGCATCAATTTTCTTTTCCCTGTGCCTATTGTTCTTTCGACATCCTCTTTGGTGAAGTTCATGTCAGCATTTGCTCAAGATATCTTTTTGCTGTTAGGCTGTAGAGTATTTTGATATTAGATATCAAGTGTTTTTCAGGTATGTTCAACATTACTAAAGATTTTTTTTGTGGTTGTCTCTATTATTTTAATTACAATCCTTTCACGAGAATATGTGTTTAATGTTTATAAGATCCTAGTTAGCTATTTTCTATTGCCCATATATCAATTGTTGTGCCTTTTGATCTATCAAACATATTTGAGAAAAAAATAGATCCCAAAGCTTTGCTCCCTCTATTTCCTTCCAGAACTCTATACATTTAAATTCATGATGTAGGCTCTTAATCTATTTTTATTAATTTTTCTGTAGTGTGGGAGGTATGGAATTTATTTCCTATTTTAGTATGTAGAAATTCTACTTTCCAGGTTCATTTGTTGAAAGACCGTTTCTTCTACCATTAAATCGATTTAACACCCATGTCCAAAATCAATTGGCCATAGATGTTTAGAGTTACTATCTTGTATCATTCCCACATATAACTTATTTTATCTTAAATATTTATCAAACTCATATTCTCACTGTTTCATACTGCAATGTTGTGATAGCCTTCTGTCTAAAATTTATATTTCAATTCACGATCCTTTTAAAGAACCATCCTCCAATATACCTTTCAATATACCAGTGATTTGCTTTAAGTGAAAACATCATTTTAATTGATTAATGTTACTGTAACTTCTCTATTCATCTACAAACTGCAACTACTATTTAAAAAACTGTTAAACTTACTATTACAGCAGAAGATAAGTCTCACAAAATGTGTACACTCTAAATTTTTTCACATTGAAATCAGTATAAAATAATTCCATTTAATAAACATTATTATTATACTCTCTAGTATACCAAAAAGGAGTTTAAATATAGAAAAACAACAATTTGAGAAATAGTAATGTTTGATTAATTTATCTCCAAGCCCCAGTAGATAAAAATCCATGAGATCAAGGATACTGTTTTATTTTTAGCACAGCATTGGGCACAGTAAATATTAATGAGTATTTTAAACTAATTAAATATATGAGACAACAAAAACAGAAAATGATATGGCACGAGTCAGTGAAGAAGCCAGAGAAAAGAGAATTACATTGGAGCAGAAGGCACATATGGATAATTTTAAATTAATGTGTTCTGCCACTGAATAATTGAAAGTTCAATAAAGCCTCATTAATTATAATACCCAACTTACATTCTTATGGGATCATTCGATCTGAGGCTGAGTGATATTTTGCCTTTGCAGTATTTATGAAGTTAAGGTTTGCTAAGTAAACTAATAAATTTTTTAAAAATCAGGAAGTTTATTTAAAACTACCTTTGGGACCAACTTTCTTAAAGACTTCAAAGTTTAATATTAAATGGAAATGAATACTGCTAATCATCAATGATTTATTTCACTAAAATAAAAGCAAAGTTATCTCCATTTGGAAAAACAACTATATTTAAATTCTATTTAAATGTTTTTATGGAATAATTGATAGAGACTTTAGATTATCTCTCATGCAGCAGCCTATCATAAGCAGTGCTCTGTGTGCTATTACTCTCATGCCCATATTGCTTATCGTACTATACTATCATGGCTATCACTACCATCCTCTCTTATCACCATGAATTTTATATTTTAGCACATTTGCCAAAGTTATTGGTATAATGGGTTTTATATTCCAACATATTGGACGATTCAGAACACCTCTGTAAAATGTGAATTCTTACTCATGTAAGATACCTTACAAGCTACCTATTTTTTAATTAAGAGACTTAAGATATCACAGTTATTAAATGTTTAAACTACAATTGTAACCTATGTCTTTGCTGCTTGCCATAGACATCCAGAGGACCTGTTTGTTGATAAGGAAAGTCTATTAAAGCCATTGCAGCCTGGGAAATACCTTTTCAGCTGAGTCTCAACAGGTTGCTCAAAATGAACAAATAAATTAAAATATTTATAGGATATTATGTACTATTATATGACATATCTTCCAAAGAGTATTGAAACGGCTTAAGACCAACAATTTGATAAATAAGCTATTTCATAATTATATCCCCAAGTGGATATAGGATAATCAGTTAGATTTATTTTGCATCATCTCAGTATTTTGTAACTTAGAGAGGGAAAAGTATTTCTTGTTCCAGAATTGTTTAACATAGTAGAAAGTCAAACATAGGGAATTTGGGAACTGTATGTCTTAATTTAGTAGATGAAGTCAGAGAGTTCGGAAAAAAATCACCTATGGACATTCTGGAAAGGGGAATTAGAATTATGTTGATTAAAGTCCTAAAGTGTAATACTTCGAAGTTCCCCAAGTACATCAGCCTAATTTCCCATTCTCTCATTGTTACACTTCAAAGTAATTGGATGTTGGAGAGCTATAAAAAGTCATTCTAATAAAATTAAGCTTAACTTTGTTATTCTTTAGTACTGAGCCTTTGATGGAGAAGGAGCTGTATCTCTCTTCCCCAGGACATTTCTCTGTATATCTATTCACCTATGAGTCAGTATCAACTCCGTGACAATGGCTTTGGGGTTTTTGTTAGGAGCCATACATTTGTACACATACTCTGTCTGCAAACTTCTATTTTCTATGTTAAATAATTCCAGTTCCTTCAGGATTTTCAAGTAAAATCTTTATGTATTGTTAAATACTATTTTATGAGAAACTAATGTTGGTGACTATAGATTGTTCTGTTAGATAGTTAAAGGATTAGCATCTCATATCTTCTTCTAGTCAGATGTCTGATGATATCTGTAAGTACAAAATGAAGCAATTACAATATCTCTAATTGACTTAGTTCAGTCGTCTTTACACTAAGGGTTTGCTGCAATGTGTTAGTCATAGCATTAAAAGTCACAAAACAGTTCTACCCTGGATATGTATCAGTATAGCTTTAAGATTTTAGTATTAGGGCTGACCCCCGGTGGCGTAGTGGTTGTGTGCGGGACTGCGGCCCACTGGGTTAGAGGTTCGATTCCAGCAGTGGGGCTGGGCCTCCTACTCCCACCACCAGAGGGCAGTGATGCCAAAACACAAAACAAAACAAAACAACAACAAAAAAAAGATTTTAGTATTATCTGAAGTTAGGTTTGCAATATTTAAAATACCATATATGCTTTGGGTTGGCATTTCTGGTTGGCAATCAAACAGATTTGAATTAGAGCATTCAATTCAAACAGATTTTAAAAATAAAATATATAATGAAAAGAGTGATTTTAGATATGATTATAAATTCAAGGGATCTCACTCTGTATAAATGTGTGCTTTTGAGAAAAAGAACTGAAGATATAGAAAGTTAATAATTATTCTTTTTATATAAAGAGATCCATTGTAAATACATAAAATGTTAAGAGTTAAAGATTTCTATCCTTATTTTAATTTACTAATAATCTGTGATAGGTTAATTAAATCAGAAGAATGAAGTCCCACAGTCAACAAAGACCTGAAAGCAGTTTAGAGTGCTTTTGAGTCTTTAAAGAAAATTCGATAAGCACTTGAAGAACAAATCAATGAAGAGTTTTAAATGTTTCTTTTCTAATTTTCCACAGGGTCCAAGCTTTCTCTATGAGGCCCTGTTTCCTCAACACAAAAGAAAAATTGAAGAAATGGATCCTTTATTCAACCTTCATGAAACCATTACTAAGGTAGGAATGGGAGACATTCAAGAATAGGATGGGAAGGTGTTCTTTTCAATAGGTGAATGGAACAAATATAAAAAAATTACCAAAGGAAATCTATGTAGTTTGGTATTTTTAGAAAATTTATTACCTCTATTTTTTGTTTATTAGAGAGTAAGTATACATTTGACCCTATAGATGCAGACTGACGATTTGTTCTCCAAATCTATAAAAGTATTTTTTTAATATGAAAGTAAATTTGTGATATATTTTTAAACATAACCTATCAGTTTAGATTAGAGGCCGGACAAATGAGATGTTTGGATTTCTACATCTTCAAGGTTTCGTCTCAATATTAAACCTTCTTGTTTCAGATACCTCTTCCTTTCAATAAAATACTTCAAATCTCAAAGAAAAATAATAAAATTACTAACCTCGTAATCAACAGCCCAAAATGCAACCACTTTGCAGCCAATGCTCCCTCTTAATGGAATACAATTAACCCCCTCTGTGAGTTTCTGGGACAGCATATCTTTATAGGAGCTAAAGACCTCATCTTTCTCTCAAGGACTAGCGGGCTGGTTTGAATTGCAGACCAAGCCTCATAACGCATAAATCACTATGCTACCCGCGCTCTTTAGATGATGTAAAATCCACGCGTGCAGTTTACAGTCTTGGAAACCCTAAGGAGAAGTGCTATTTGGTCCTAACCTGCCACTATGAATCAGGCTGAGTTTGATAATAATGAATGCTGTTGTTGTTGTTGTTGTTGTTGTTGTGTCTTTTAGGTGAAGCAAACTGCCAAGGGTTTAGCTACTGACTGAGTTAATTGTCAGACGGTCACCATGAGTAGACATCAACTAGATGGCAGTGAATTTGTTTGGGGATAATTAGATGAGTAAATACACTGAATTCATTTCTTCTGTCCCCCCCCCCATGCTTAATTCATTTAACTAAATGTAATAGACATAGAGAGAGAGATAATTTGATATATTACAACTTGTAAACTCTACATTGTAGATCATTACCATAAGTTGCAAGTGCAATTTTATATTAAAGTATAACCTCTAATCATTGAGAGGGAGCCCTGGTTGCAAAGTGCTGGCATTTGGGGCTGCTGATTGCAAGGTTAATCATTTTTTACCACCGGCTGCCTTGTGGGGGGTGGGGAGACAGGGATTTCTACTCCTGTGAAAAGTTACAGAGTGGAAAAACCCACAGGAGCATTGTAACCTGTCCTGTAGAGTAGGTAGGGAGAAACTTGAAAAGATAGTAATTTGCAGTTAGCACTTTATCATCATAAAGTGTATGTATATGTATATACATACATATATATTAAATGAATTGTTAAAACATATTGCTGAGTATATAATAATCTGCTCTTCTTCATATACACATGCTTTCTTATGCAGTCTCTATACTGGTATGTTTTGATGTACAGCATTTATGAAGGACTATGTTTGCCCTCTCCTACTAAAAGGGATACTATATGTATGAAAGGATATGTGGTAGGCTTTATATATCAGATAATGTTATAGCTTACATAACATCATAGCAAATGACTATGATATAATTTGTTTGGTGTATAGTCCATTCATTCTAAGGGTAAACTTCAATGATGTTCTCTAGGAATGACATCTGTGTCATACTCATACACAGTATAAAAAGTGAATTTTATGTAGAATCATTTGAAACCAATGTTGTCCTAATTTTTTTGTTGGTTCCTTTTTTTTGAGGACTTTCTTGATTGTGACTTTTTCTAAGGACAGTTAAGAATATCTTGGGAATTATATTTTTATTCTAAAATATGCAACCAAAGAAAATAATGAATGAGATCCAAACTTGATGTCAGACTTTGTAATTCATCAGGGCCCTCATAATGATCTGGTGGTATTGTATGGGATTGTTGAGGAAAGCACACACTGCGTATGTGTTGAAGATGTTTTTCTGATCCACTATAATTGCCATTTACAAAATAGCAAATGTTTGTTAATCAGCAGAAGCTAAACTAATTCCTTCAAAGACTAAACATGAATTAAATACCAATATAAATCCTACCTGCTTAATCCTTTAATAAGCAAATAAAAATCAGCATGGTCCATGTTCTGAAATAGGCTTATATCTCCATCAACTCCGGGGAATTTTCTAGTTATGTTTCCAAATTTTCAAGTTGTAGCACAATAATTATTATTAGATATCTAAGCTTTCTAGCAGGGCTTGTTAAGCCAAGCAAAGAGAAAAACATTTGAAAAACACAAATAATACACAAGGGTGGACCCAACAAGTGTGTAAATCATTCAAGGAAGTATTCTGAAAGAGAAAACAGTTGTGTGTGTGTAGTATAGGAAGACAGACAGCAGGTCTTTCACTGCAGCCTAGAAAATTTGAAGAATAATTCCCTAAAGAGATTAGATTTGAAATATATGTATGAGTGTGACTTGTGGAAAATATGACAATATCATGTATTGGGATACACGGCATCAAGGTGTACAGATGAGGAAGGGCATGTGATTTGCCGGGCAGGTGGTGTTTGGGGGTAAGTGTTGGACTGCTAACACAAGGTTAGCCGTTCAAGTCCACTAGCTGCTCTGAAAAAGAACAGTAAGCCTCTGAACTCCCATACAGATTCACAGAATTCTATTTAGAGTCATGATCAAAGTCAGAATCTACTCAATAGCCATGGAGTTGGTTTCAGCATCGGTTTTATATGGTAATGTTGTGATTTGTGGTCAATGTAGCAGAATACAACCTGGGCCTGGGCCACCCTCATAATTGTTAGAGTTGAACCCATTATTGAAGCCAAAGAGCCATGAAGATGGAAGGGGCTATGTGTTGAGCTATAGATGCAAAGTTTGCAGTTGGAAACCACCTATCACTCCAGAGGAGAAAGATGGGGCTTTCAGCTCTTGTAAAGATTTCGTCTTGGAAACACAATTGGTTTTCATTGGGGTTTGTTATGAGTCTGAATTGACTCTAAAGCAGTGAGTTCACACTGCATGAGACTAACAGTTCCTATAAAGATGTATAGTCTCAGAAACTCCAAAGTATGTATAGATCATATGTAGTGCACTTTTACGAGACCAATACAAGTCAGGAATCAACTCAGTGGAAATTTTTTTTTATTTCATTGCTATAGGAAGTGATGATGTATTTAATATTGAACATGCATTGGTTTGAAGAGTATTAGGTCATCTTGGTAGAAATATTAAGGAGACATTTTAATATATGAGATTAAAGTTAATAATAAGTAAGATATAGTTATATACTATGTAGATTTGGATAAAGATAACATGAAATAAAATTATGATTTCTGTTTCTAAGTCTGTTTAGGCACAAATCTTATGCATAGTGGTCATTTATGATGCTTACTATACTGAACAGCCTAGATGATAGAGCATAGAAGCAACATTTTGTGGGAAAATTCCATTATCTTTCCATTTCATTGCGATTGACATAAAATTATTTTGTTTTACATTTTAAAATGTTCCAAGAATGTATTGGCATATAATTGACATATCATATAATTCAACAGTTGGATTGCATCAAGAAGAGTTGTATAATCATCCCCACAATCAGTCTTAGAACATTGTATTAATTATTATTCTTATCATTCTTAACTCCCTCTTCCTCCCAACCTTCCCTGACACACTCCTAAGGAATCATTAACCCAGTTACTGTTTCTATAGATTTGCCTATGCTGGATAGGTACAACTTTAAAAACAAACAAGGAAAAAGGTAACAAGAATGACAGTGGAGTATATTTTTTTAAAAACTCAATAAAAAGGAAAGCAGAAAATATTAAAAACTAGAAAAATTAAATCTAAAAAGCTAAAAACATCTGCTTTCCAATGCAGTCTGCATGTTAACTAAGCTTTTCATAGCCTTGGTCCATGTGCACAGAGGACCCACGGGGGACTTAATTCATGCGGATTTGTTGAACCCACTTAAAAAAATACTTAAACAGTTTAAAGTGTATGTAAAGAGGGATCAAATGGTGAGACATTACATTCTGACCAAATGCAATATCTCATCTGCCATCATCAACTTTACAATGCTCTTTGACAATAGGCTTATTCACTTCCCTCCACTATGATCTGGGAGAAATTTACTAGAAGTCTAATCCATGTGTGGACTCTGGTAATCGCCTTCTCCAAACCAGATGCTCACAATTTAAGTTCTGATGCCATTTCTTCTTTGAGTTTTGAATTCTATAATTATAGTCCAGAGATCAAAAAGGTGGGTGTTTTTCTTCCATATGGACTTAGTTGACAGCTCATCTAGATGGCCACTTGTTGGAAAATAAACCTTTAAGATCACAGACTCTATTATTTATGATAGCAAACACCATCTAGTTTCCTCATCCTAATTTGCTTCAGCACCCATATATCTGATGATCTCTTCATGAGCATCAAACTTTTGAAGTGCCCTTGTGCATTTTCATCTGAAAATCAAAAAATGACCTAGTACTGCATATGAGGTCCTTCAATTTGCCAAAGCATTAGTCCTCCCATTTTTCTCAATTTGTTGAATAAAATTGGTGTTTTAATATTGAGCAATGTTATCATTAAAAAATGGAGTCATAAATATTTCTTTAGAATATATATCTCTACCATTTTTATAATCTATAAATTGTTCTTTATATAATCCAGTTGCTTATTATCACGAAATCATAAGTCCTAAGAATATTACATTTATTCTTATTATACATATGGTGAAAGTATCATAGGGAAATCGATTACAGAAAAAAGAGTTCATGAAAAGTCTAGAAATAAAGGCTTTTATAAGTTTCTATTTGAACAACCAAATATTTGCACTTCTTTAATATCTGTGATATTTAACTCACTTTTGCATAACTGTGATTAAAGCTTGATAATGGCATCTTCAATTATGAAAAGCATTCCATTCGCTGTCATCACTTCAATGTTGACTCATGGCAAACTCTGTAGGACAGGTTTATCCCTTTGTGTTTCTAACATTAACACTTTGAGAGAGTAGAAAGTCCTGTCTTTTTCTGTAGTAGGACTGGAGGTTTCAAATTTCTAACCTTGCAGTTAGCAACCCAATGAATAATCACTGTGCCACCAGGGTTCCTGACTGAGAAGCCTTTAGATAACTTATTTCTAACCATTTTAGTTCATGTTAATTGTACTTGACTATCAATCATCCAATTATGTTGATTAAGTAGGATCTCTTTGATTAATAGAATCATATTCCACTAACATTGCTTTCAGTACATGACTTCTACCATATGAATCTGAAATTATATTTAAGTGTCATTATTAAATCTTGTTTATACAGCTATAATAGTGTTATTATTCTTAGAAGATGGTAAGTGTTCTTATTTTGATAACTATAGAGTAGAGAGGCAGACTTTAAAACAGAATGATTTAAAACATTAATTCTTTTAGGATATGAGTCTATACTGTAGCCTTGAAACATATAGCTTAGTGGACTTATGTGAAGTAAGAGAAAAGGGAAGAGACAAAATATCCTAAATTGTGCTTTTTAGTTTCAAATATATGTCATATTCATGATAATAATAGAAATTCTAGTACAGTTTTTCAAAGACTTAAAAATCTGGCAGTACTGAGGTATGAAACACAAAAGAAATGCGTGCTCTGATAAAATGTGATGAAGAAATTAGATGGCAACTGACTAGCAGGAAATATAGTGTCTGGGGTCTTAAAGGCTTATCTCCAAAGAAACAGCCATCTAAATGAGATGTCAACTAAGTCCTCAGGGAAGAAGTACACCATCATTAGCACACCATCAAAGAATTGTAAATCATCTAGTCCAAGGAAGGATTAGTATCAGAGCCTAGATTGTGAGAATCTGGTTTCCAGAAGGCTAAGATGACAGTGAGATCCCAAGAGTAGTTTTTAGGAACTACATAGAAAATAAGCCTCTGAATTCCTTCTGTGTTAGTCCAGGTAGACTAGAGAGAAAAATCCAGAGAGACTTGTGTTTTTAAGAGAGAGCTTTATATCAAAGAGTAGTTGTGTATTTAAAAAACACCCAATGCCAGTCCATATCAAGTCTGATATTAGCCCATATATCTCATACCCATCTATAAATTCATCTTGAATTTATTGAAGCACATGCAATGATGCAGAATGCAGGAAGATCAGAGACCAGTAGGCAGAGTCTTATGGATGCAGTGGTGGTGGAAGCATCTCAGCACTGACTCCACCATCTCCAGGGTTCTGGCTCCATCAGCTTAGCAAATTGTGGCTTGTTAAAGAAATGTTGCAGGGATTGTTGTGTGGCCTGCTTCCAGGGAGGAAGACAGAAGCTCCCAGAATCCTCAGGAAAAGGTCATACACACACAGAGGCCTCTAGGCTCCACCCCTTTGTTCAAGTTGACAGTAGATTATGTAACCACCTCACCCTCTACCCTCCATTGAGGGGTAGGAGGAAAGTAGTAAAATTTAACAGGGTGCATTGGAGAGATGAATGTTGAAGATCACAGGCATAAATCTGACTGGAACAGCTAAAAGTTTGTCAGTTGATGCATGCTGGATCTGAACTGGTTTTCAACATTTGCTGTACTTTGGTTTGGTTTGCTTTTTGTTTGCTCAGATTCGAGTGTTTTGTCCTTCAAGGGTATCCTCTTGAAGTTGTGTTATATGTTTTCCTGTGTTTCACTATATGAAATCCAGGATTGATGAACCTGTAATGACAGCAAATATAATAAGGGAGGTTAAGAGGGGTGCTGCGTTCAGTGGCTGCGGATTGGGAGAGAGGGAATGGAGACAATGTCAAGGAGTCCTGAAAGAAAAGAAAATTGACTATTCCTTTCATACATTTCATCTTTATATGACTGAACTATAGAATGGTATATGTATTAGCTTCCAAACAACAATAATTTTTGAACTGCTATGATTTCTAATCTAGATAAGTAAATGTGAATATATGCCAATTATCTCTAATATTGATATAGTGTTTGAATATATATAAAATTGTAGCATTCTATTTAGCAAAACAAGTTTAATGATATTTCTTAATTGAGTGTGTTTATTTGAATTGATCCTAGAGCCATTCATTTCAAGATTTTGTTTTCACTTTTCAAAACTTTTTGGAATTTTTGTCTTGCTATGGTGTTATTATTAAAAGATGTAGGGCATTTCCAGGAGAACTACTCCCTAATCATTACATCAAATAAATTTTTAAACGTGCCAAAGAAAGTATTTTCAATATAGAGACTGTACTTTACAATAAAGAATTTTGATTTTTGCCCCTTAAGGGAGATGGTGGGGTATTAAAACCAAATCTTATGCTTTGAAGAAGAAATATTATAGGTGTGTGTTTTCTTCATAAATGTATAATTAAACTTACAATATTCATTTACTATCATTGGAGGCTATACTGACTCCATTTTCTCTTTCACAGAAAGCCATGATTTGTTACAGCCCCCAAATATTATAGCCTCAAAATGCATGCCTTACAATGCCAGTTTCCTTTTCCTTTCTTAAAACTATTAATAAGTGAATCTTATAAAATATGATTGCCAAAAATATTACTCCTCTTTAAAGGATATTTTATTATCAAAGCAAAAGATATACTTTTTTAGTTCTATAGTATATTAAGAGATATTAAGGTGCATTAAGATAAAAATAAGTAGAATGATTGCACAGTATATTAAAAGCGATATTAGTTTCACAGACTATTAAAGGAGATACTAATGTGTATTAATATTAAAATGAGTCCATAATTGCTATGGTGTGATCATGCAGTTTTAATTTTTACTTTATACAAAAATATATTTTAGCATGTGCGTAGTATAGAATACAAATATATTAGGCATATGAATCATATTAGTGTCTATGATTTCTTATAAACATGACGATCTTTTAAGTCAGTAAGAGCCTACACAGATGTCACATCTAATTCAGGAAGTAGCATTCTTATCTCATTAGGTAGCACTTTTGCTGAAAATTGAATTTTGTGTATTGTAAATAGAATTCATTATTTCAAGCATCTGTCAGATATTGAAAGTCAATTTCAATGTTTTTTTTGAATTTTAAAAGGAGATATTTTAACTATCTTTCCATACCATTCTCAAAGTGCTTAGGAAGGACAAGGGCAAAAGGGAGTAGTGATCGTGGTGAACTGACTAGTTTTAGGTAGGAAGATCAAATGCCCTTCCAAAAATTGCTATTGAAAGAAACTGTGTATATAAAAAAAAACTTTGAATCATGGGCAATACTAATTTACTACAGAAAGATCTAATAAAATGCAGCTAAGCAGATGAATCTGAGAATTCTTTCAGAATCCACCATGGGAGACTCTGATCATGATATTTAAATATCCTGCGTAGCACTCACTACTTCCATGGGTATCTATAGCACTTTTTTTCCAGGAAAGTATTAATTTCATACTTTCATTTTTTACTTTCAGAATTCCATATTTGATATAAGTTTCATACTCCCCCTTCTGCATTTGTATATATCATTCCTGTTTGAATAATTGTGGATTATTTTAGCATCTCATGTAGCTATCATTTGAATTAGGTAATTTTTTTCTCAGTAAAGTCAGTCATCGATAATTTAGGATAGAATGAATGTGTTCTTAAATCGTGAGTACTTTTAGCATATAAAATTGAATTTTAGGACCTGAGCAAAAATTGAATTTGAAAAAATAAGAAAACCTTGTGTTTGAAAGTGCTAAGGGAAATAAACTGTTTTTTAATTCAGTTATAGTTATCATTGCTATTTATTTCCACAAAATTAAGGTATAAGATATTAAATTTGAAATCGCTGTGGACCATCAACTAGAGATTCAAATGGCATTATATTTGCATTCTAAAAGATTATGGTGAACAATCAAAATTGGGTTCCTGTGTCCTCAAGAAAAAGAATTGTGATCGCTTTCATAACTGTGGCTTAGGACAACAAAAAAGACACAATTGTGTGTTATCATCATTTTCTTTAAAAGAGAAGGGAAAAGAGCACATGTTCCCTAGCACAGTTTTGACAGAGATCAATATTCAAGCATGAAGGAATTCCTTGACTCCTGGAATTGAAAAGTGGACAAGAGGTGGGTTCCAGAACTGCTTCAACACTTTGTCTGATACCCTTATGTGTTATCCTCTCCATTTCCCTTTCTCTGGGTTGGATCTCTCACCAGTAGAACTCCGTCAGCAAAAAAAAAAGAAAAAAATCAGCATTTTCTCAAGTACTATTTGTATATACTTCTGCCAGAAGAAGA
Organism: Nesogale talazaci; assembly: GCA_004026705.1. Taxonomy (NCBI): domain Eukaryota; kingdom Metazoa; phylum Chordata; class Mammalia; order Afrosoricida; family Tenrecidae; genus Nesogale; species Nesogale talazaci. Next base: position 53,029 of record PVJH01010469.1, read on the forward strand.
CCCCCTGGTGACTTTGAATTTCTCCAAAGAGCAATGTTGTTCTTCTTTCTATGAAGCCCTTGTCTAATTGGTCTGCAGTGAGCTCATATTTAGAGTTTGTTTCTTGTAATCAGAGAAATAACAGTGCTGGTTAGAATAGACCCATTTGCATAAACCAATCACAGTGAAAAGGAATTAAAATGGCCTTGATTCAAATTAAACAATCTTGCTTTCCCCTTGGAGTGGGCTCTAATCCCACTCCCATTATGTGGTTTCTGAAAAGATGAAGGATCTGAGTGGAACACATAATGCAGAGGTAACTAGCATGTCAACTACCAATTGTAATCAAGCTTTATCTTCAACGATTTAGGAATTGTTTGGGAAAAGAAAGTCCAGCATTAAATCATGGAGATATATTTCCTCATTAATGACTAGGTACTGTCATGTAGATTTTCATTGTAGACCGTTGCATACCCTCTGAAATGAAGGGGGATTGGATGGCAGGGTAAAATGAAGTCTGGGAGCTATTATTGAATTTTGTTAACTGGATGCACTCTCAGTTTTACGTAATCCTTTTGAGTTTTGAATGTACTTAATAAGAATCGACAACTTACTATATTCACGAAGTAAATGTCTTTTGCAGCTCTTTGGTAGACATTGGGATGTAACTATTAGTCTCAGATTGAGTCTCCAAAAATATATCCCTCAAAAGAGTCATGACCAGTGGTTTGGGTTTTATATATATGAGGCAAACATATCTGCTTATTAAGATTTTAAATGTTCATCATTATAACTCTCTACCTGAAATATGACAGGTGACCCTTAGAAAATTTATGGAATTGCTTATTTTAGAAACTTCCTTAATGTGACTTTTGTAAGATTTTGTACTAATTAAGCTGGCAGACAATATCTTTCTTTAATATTAACTTACATGAAAAATATAAACAGCTGTTGAAATACAAAGCCTTTGAGTAATAGCTCTTTTTTGTTATCACAAAATGATATTTTAGTAAATGTTCCAATCATCTGAATGCATGCCGAAGCAGTGTGTTTTTATGGTTTGACTGATTACCTTAGGATTATATGTTTGAAGATATTTTATATATTTTGTAAGTAGTAATGAATATACCTAGACTTATCCCTATTTTCCTATTTGAAAATTGATTCAGGATTTAACTAAAACGTCATAATTGCTAGTATAATGAAATAAGCAGCACACAGACATTAAGGGATATACTAGAAATAGCCCTCACTGTAAATGTCAGCCCATTTGATTATATTTATTCATGCCCATTTGATTTCCTATGTTCTAATTTGAGGACTAATTTTGGATTATTTGATATGGGGCCTGGTTATCAGAAACTGGTCTGTAGAATAGACACTGGAATTTCTGTTTCATCAATAGTTTATTAAGCCTAAAATATCTCTTCGTCACTGAAAGGCCAAGACAAATATATTGGCATTTAATTTAGCACTTTTGTCAAGGTTTTTGAAATATTAATAATCATGCACTTTATAAACATAATGATTGAAATATGTGGGATGAAAACCCCGTGGAGCACATTTCCACTGTGACACCTGTGGCTTAAAGTTGCCATAAATCTGCAATGACTCAAAGAATTGTTATCTAAGCAATAAAAGCAAACAAACGTCTTTAGACACACTACCTGAATTCATTCATCTTATCCAGCAACTAATATGATTCTGGAACTATTCCTTACTTTTTCTTAGTCATGTATGTCCTCAACAAAGAGTTGGGTGTTAAAATTCATTGAATTAACATACTTCAGAGAGCTTTGAGGGATGTATTAGTTTTATTCTAACAATTAACTATGAATTCAAGCTATGTGACTTCAAGTTTTTTTTGACATCACTGTCCTCTGGTGGTGGGAGTAGGAGGCCCAAACTTTTTGCTCCTGTGAAGCTGCTGCTGGATTTGAACCTCCATCCCAGTGGGCTGCAGTCCCGTATACAACCACTGCGCCACCGGGGCTCAGCTGTGATTTCAAGATTTTTTTATTGTTGCTGTTGTCATTTATCATCCAGTTAGTTTCAATTCATTGTGAACTTATGGACAACAGAATATCACTGTCTGCTCCTTCCCTATCTTGATTATTTGTCTTATGTTTGAGCTAATTGTTGTAGCCAATGTGTCAGTTCATCTGGTTTAGGTCGTTCCTCTTTTTCACTACCAAGAACAATGTCCTTCTCCAGGGACTGGTCTCTCTGACAACATGTCCAAAGTATAGAAGATGAGTCTACCCATTCTTGCCTGTAAGAAGCACTCTGGCCACATTCTTCTTAGAAAGATTTGATTGTCCATTTAACCATCCATGGCCCTTAAAGTAGAGAGAATCATGCATTATTGTGTATTTGATAGCCATGTTGTCTAATATACCAAAAAGTAGTTATTTTTTAAAAATGATTTCATTTTGGGGGAGATTTTCCACTCCTAACTATTCAATATGGACATTTTTTGAAGCTCATATTGGATAATTTAGAAGCCTCTGCTTTGGAAGAATAACTAAGGAAGATCAAGTAATTATGGTTAATCGTTTCTGTTGATGGTGATGAATAACCTTGGCTAATAAAAGATAGTGAATGCCCAATGGGAGAAGTGTGTGCAGACAGATGGATATGCCACAATGCATACACTAAGTGACTGGGACCCTGGGCTCAAATAGTAAATTTCTGAGCAAGAGAGTGATAAACCTCTTAGAAAGCTGGAATATTTCTGAGTAAAAACAGTTTAAATTTTATGTCAATGTCTTTAGGAAATGATAAAAGCATTTCAAACAAAGAAAAATTGTTTTATATAAAAATAATGGACTTTATTGAATCTCTGCAGATCTTCCTTTAGTCAAATGGTAGAAGTCATTTTTCATCTAGATGACTCACAGATGCACAATTGAGACCAATTAATATATTATGATGAAGAAAAAGTGACAAACCAAAAGTGATAGATGAAAAGGATATCAACATGAGACAAAAGGTCAATTATCTTAATTTATTGGCATTCTTGCTGCTGAAGAAATGCATGTAATCATTTTTCTCTTATTAAATATTCAGATGAGGGAAATAACTAATATTTATTGATGGCATATATAATTTATCTAAGTTTCATCTAAGGAATAATATAACAGTAAACCTAATATGTGAATATTATTAGAATGAAAAAAATGAATTTCCCCCAAAATTATTTAACTGATTAGATATATACAGGAATTGATTGGTCAAGTCTTCCAAAAGGAAACTCTCTAAAGTTCTGAAATAAAAATAACTTAAGATGTACCTGATCAAAATTGTGGTCTGTTCTAACACCACATATACATGTGAAAATTGGGTGATGATGAAAGAATACAGAAGATGTGATGTATTTAAATTATGGTATTGCTGATCAGAATATACTTTGGATTTCCTTGAATAGGAAAGTAATCTTTCAGAGGAAAAAATAGAAGAATTTTCCTTAGAAGCAAGTATGACAAGACATTTGCCTAATTTGGACACATCATTAGGAAAGACCTATTGTTAGAAAATAGCATATGAGGGGGTACCCCCAAAAAGCAGCACCTTTTTTCCCACGGCTGTGTATTTTTTTAACAAAAAAACCTTATTACCTTCAAAGCACTCTCATTACACTGAATATACTTGTCAAATCATCTACTCCATTCTTGGTAACATCTTCAAACTCATCTGTTTGGATGGCTGCCAGCAACTTTTCTACTCTTCTACACTATCAAATCGTGATTCTTTCATGCCCCTCTGCTCTCATGGAAAGATAAGGAGGTTGTACAGAGTGATGTCAGGTGAGTAAGGTGTGTGGAGAAAGGGAGGCTTCTTAATTTTTTCCCAAAACTGGCTCACTGTGATGGCTGTGTGAGGAGGTGCGTTGTCACAGTGGCAAAACCAGTCCCCTGTTTTCCAATAATCGGGCCTTTTTGATCACACCCTATAATGCAATCTTTCAGAACCTCTAAATAGAAAAGCTAGATTAATAGTCTTCCTGGTGGAAAAAAAAAAACTACAAATGCATTATGAGCCAACATTTCATCCATTTAGGAAGTTGATGGATGTCCACACTGAAGTTTGTCATCAGTTGGCATTTTACCTTTTTGGGGGGGTCAGGGGAATAAGAAAACCACTCATACACTTGAAGTTTTTTGTTTGTTTTGTTTTGTTTTGGGGCATCACTGTCCTCTGGTGGTCGTGGGAGCTACCCAGCAGTGCTCTTGAGAGCTGCCGCTGGACATGAACTACCAAGTCCGCTGACCACAGTCCCGCACTCAACCACTTACGCCACCGGGGCTTAGCCCTCCACTTGAGTTTTTTCTGTGTTCATCATCACAACAGTTTCGGAAGCATTTCCCCCTAACTGGAAACTAAATTTCACAGCTACATACTATTGTTTTAAATCAGCCATCACACACACAAAAATGAGGTTCAAGCAAAATCGATTTTATGAAAATATTCACTGTGACTGGAGAGAATATTCTTAGACGATTCCACTGGATGTAATAACTTAGAATGAGTTGCTGTATCCTTGCCTGGTGGAAAAGATGTGTACTACCAAGTTTCCACCCGGTGGCGTTTTGTCTGGTTTTTGTTTGTTTGTTTGTTTTGGTGAGGTGTATACTCCCCTGGATTTCTAGTCAAATAGCAATCCTTGAAATTGAAGAAAACCCAAAACAAGATGAACTGATACAGTAGCTTCAGAAATGGTATTATACATATCAAAATTATGGAGATGTGCAGGTCTGGGCATAATTTTATCCTGTTATATAGCGTGTCACTATGGAAGCAGCTAATGGAGTGACAACTTGGTTGTCAAATGGCTTCAAGCTTGAGGTTTCCACTACTCAAACAGAAAAGTTTGGGGAAAAAACAAAATCGGCTCCAAGTTCTTAACTTTGCTCCAGAGTTAAGCCAGCTATCCAACTTGAAAAAATGTGCATGGGCCAAGAGGGAGTCAGACGTTTTGTCTGGCTGTGGGCAAAAGGGTGATGCTTCAGTCTAAGTGCCATGCTACCTCGGGCAAAATATGATGCTTGTGTGGGTGCATGAAGACATTTGTCATTGTTGGGTTCCGCGTGTGTGTTTTCTTTGCACTTTATTTTTCACAAATCATGGCAACACGGGGTTCAAAGAAAATTAGTGATAGCAGCAGTAAAAGTTGAGAGGAAAACTGAAAACCACAGTAGAATTAACGATAGAAATCATTGCAAAATGACATCAGGTTTTGCTTATTGATTTGGTGGCTGTAAACATTAGCACCATTTGGAGAGGCAGGGTATCATTAAGGTGGTCAATGTATAGAAAGGCAGGGAATCATTAGCCATAAAATAAAACACCCAGACCATCAAGATGGTTGAAAAGTTTCAGTTGATTTGGATAAATCAGAATCAACTCAATGCTGATAGCCTATCCGAGACACCAATAGGTGAGGTAGCTATAAACCTCCATAGTGATTTAAATTCCTGGAAAAATGAATGTATAAATGTGGTTCAGGGACCTTAGAATGAGTTATTTGGTTTCCCATGATTTCTTATGGGAAAATATGTTCAATTACTAAACTTTTCAGTGTTTGAACATGAATTTGGAATGAACTGAGTTTAACATTGAAGTTATCAGTCTAATAGTATCTATGAACACATGCTTAAAATTTTCAGAGGGAACAATATTTCTAATCTATAATACTTTCTTAACAGATAACTCCTACTAGCATCTGTCCATTTTTTTTACCTTCTCATCAAATGATTTCTTCAATAGTTTTCTGTTTTCTGAGCCATAACTAATTTCCCCTCACTCAATTTGGCCATTATTCTCTCCTGAGAATTTAACACCATCATTTACCAAGGTAAAATTCTCCTTTGAATTTTGTTTTTGCCTGCTTGATATGTGCAAATGGTGTCTAATTATGATTTTTGGAATAGAAACTGATTGAAGCTGATTTAGTGAACAATTTGTCAGTCAGTGAACCACTTCAATTTAGCAATCAAGTATGTTCCAAAGAAGAGAGAATTACCAAAGGTTTGTATGCACCAATTTCTCACTGTTACAAGCTATGGTATGAACAACTTTGGACAGTAGGAGTCTACAAAGCACTTTTTGGAGGGGAGGATTACAATAATTAATGATTTATCCTAAATCAAAGTTCTACACTGAGAGTTGGATAACTAGGTTACATTGCTGAAGACAAAATTGGTTATCTAAAATGTAAAACCCCACCTACTTCACAACAATATTTCTAAGCATACCTCTAGTCTAATCTTTGGTGTCTTAGTTTGAAAAGTGAGTGTACATGTATAATTCTTCACAAAGAATGTAAGAACCAAGGAAGAATGGTCTTTATTGATTGCTTTAAAGATGCTTTTTAAGAGATTAGTTTCCTAGAGCTGAAGGTTAAAAGATTATCTCAGAGTAATACCGTTGGTGGGTCACATTAGTCTCCATGGATGCTGGAAATTTGGACCTCACAAGAATTGGATTTATAATTCTTAGCATCCATGTTAGTCAATAGTAGGCTAGAGAATCTCTGTATCCCTTTCTTTTATTTTGAATGATATTGAGTGAACACCTTTACAAATATGTACTTGAAGTGTCATTTTGGAAGTTGCAAAGTGCCCGCTAAAATCATTGGATAAATTTTCTTCCTGCCTTTTAAAATATGTAGTATACATTGTAATGTCTTAATATTTAAATGTTCTAGCCGTGAAAATTTTGAAAGTTATATTTTTGGAAATATCTTCTGGATTTTTTTTTTGGGGGGGGGGACATCACTGCCCTCAGGTGGTGGGAGTAGGAGGCCCAGCCTTTGCTCCATGGAGCTGGAATCGAACCTCCATCCCAGTGGGCCGCAGTCCCGCGCACAACCACTACGCCACCGGGGCTCAGCCCATATTTTCTGGATTTTGTCTTTAATTTTTGTCATTTTCAATTTCTGAACAGTTTATCGTTTTAATGATTTTTTTCATGTTTGTTTTTTTAGGATATTAAGAAATCTTTCCTACTTTTAGAAAATATATTGTGCTATAAGTATTTATAATATAGCTTCTTGTAGATAATTAATTCATCATGATGACAATATAATAATGAAGTTCATCATAATAAACACTTTAGGTGTCTTCCAAAATGGCTTGGAGGACTCATCTCTGACTTCCTCGGGCTTCCCTATTGCCACAAAGCAGATGCCAGACAGACCTCCCCCCTTCTATCTTTCCTTACCTGTTCTGACACTAACCGTTTTCAATTATTCTTTGCGATGGCCCCACCGAAATCACTGACAATGCTCACAATTAGTGGGTTCTATTAGGAAAGTTAAGAGTCTTGACAGTGGAGCCATTACTCACTGGGCTGCTAACTTCTAAGTTGCCAGTTGAGAGTGCCGAGCACGTCATTTGAGAAAGGCAGGGCTTTCTAGTCGCTGAAAGAATTATGAAGTGCAGGAAACTTACAAGTGCAATTTTACCCCATACAATCGGGTTACTATGGGTCAGAATCGACTCAATGACAGTGTCTTTGGTTTTGGGTTCTATTAGGAAGTCAACAGGTCACCATGAGCCAGGATTTGTAAACAGTAAGAGTACAGTCATTGGTTCACATCACCAGCCATATAGTCTCTGGACTTCTGCCTTAATAAACTAGACCAGGGGCCCTCAAGCTTTTTAAAACAGCTTTCTGTCCCTCCAGTCGTTGGAGGGCCAGTCTATAGTTTAAAAAATATGAACAAGTTCACTGTGGGTCCAGGATGAATAGACTGCTAAGCAGGACACCAGCCGTGGCAAAAACACCCTGCAGGCCAGATGAATGTCCTCAGGGGGTCACATGTGGCCCGCGGGCCGTAGTTTGAGGACCTCTGGTCATCCTGATCCTGTCTCAGTCTTACTGCTCTTCTTTTTGGTCTCAGACTATGCTCACCTCAGCCTCTGGTCTTGGCCTGGCTTCTTGCTCTGTCCCATAATCTCTGTGGCACAGCCTCTAGTGACCCCGAGGACTCTACCCTTTCAGATAAAGAGGCACAAGATGATCTACTGAAGAGGTTCTGCTTTCAATCATCCTCCGACTACTCTCTGTTGCTACTGAGGGGCTCATTCTCATAGACAGGGGAGGCTGAACTAAAAACAGATGAGTCCTTTCTATTAGTGTTAAACACACCCTATTTGTTTAGTCCCCTTCAGTCAGTTGGTGGGCATTGATAGATGGATAGAAGAGACATACTAAGCCATGTTAAGAATCCCTCTCCAACACAACAGTTTCCACTTTTGAAACTAATTTCTTCAGAAGTCCACCCTTTCCCCAATGATATAAAATAAAACTCACACGGAAGAAGCACACCAGCTTGTATGATCACAAGGTGTCAAAGGGATCAGTTATCAGGCTTCAAAGAACTAAAAATCATATCACTATGTGGCCACCTTCCTGATATGATTGCTGATGACAAATGTGCTTATGCACATAAGCAAATGTGGTGAAATAAGCTGATGGTGCCCGGCTAAAAAAAGATATAGCATCTGGGGTCTTAAAGGATTGAAAATAAACAAGCGGCCATCTATCTAAGAAGTAACCGAGTCCGGTGGAAAAAGCACACCAGCCTGTGTGACGAAGAGGTTTCAAAGGGATCAGGTAACAGGCATCAAACAGCTAAAAATTAAATCATTATAAATGAGGGGGAGTACAGATTGGGGACCCAAAACCCATCAATAGGTGAAGCAACATCCCCTTACAGAAGGGGTTACAGAGAGGAGATGAGCCAGTCGAGATACAGTGTAGCAACAATGAAATATGTAACTTTCCTCTTGTTCTTAAATGCTTACTCCCACCCACTATCATGATCCCAATTCTATGTTGCAAATCCAGCTAGACCAGTGATGTAAACTGGAGCTGGAAACATGAGGAATTCAAGACAGATGATCCCTTCAGGACCAGTGGTGAGAGTGGTAATACTGGGAGGGTAGAGGGAAGGTGGGGTAGAAAGGGGGAGCCAATTGCAGGGATCTACATATAACCTCCTTTCTGGAGTATAGACAATAAGGAAGTGGGTGAATGGATACATCGGACAGTATACAACATGACAAATCAATGATACTTTGTAAATTATTAATCGTTCATGGGGGAGGAGAGAGGGAGGGGAAATATGGGGAGCTGGTACAGGGGCCTAAGTTGAAGGAGGATGTTTAGAGGATGATGATGGAAACAAATGTGCAAATGTGGTCTGCATACAATGGATGCATTTTTTGATCATGATAAGAGTTGTGTGAGTCCCCCAACAAACTGATTTATTAAAATAAATAAATACATACATACATAAAATAAATACATACATAAATAAATACATAAAATTATAAATCGTTTTCACATATGCATATGTTTGTTTCTAAGCTTTTAATTCAATTCCTTAATCTATCTGTCCATATGCAAACAAATTGCTTTTTGACTTAGAGACTTGTTATACAGTTCCCTCCCTAATTCTTCTTTAAGAATATCTTGAATGTTTTCTTGTGGACTTCAGTATGAATCTAAGAATTAGCTTGTGAAATTTCACAGAAACCTTATTGAAATTTTGTTTTTAATTTAAGACAATAACATTTTAAAATACTTGCCTGGTCTAGTAATATTGATATTTTCAAAAGGCAGTTCTAATTCTAGCATGAGCTGCATTAATGCCAGTAGCTAGGCAAATAATTGAAAAATGTTAGCTTTAAAGCTTTTTATTGCTGACAATATCTTTAAAAAGTGTTCATTAAGCTACTCATGTTAAATAAAATTAACTGCTATTCACAGAAGTGAAGATCGGGATTATACCTGGTTTGCAATTCCCTGCCACCGAGTCTGGAATCATTACAAGGCTAGCAAGTCTCATCTTTCTTCCGGGGAGAGGCAGTTGTTTTCAAAAAGCTCATCGTGTAATTAGATGCCCAGCATCGAACCCACCATTTCCTGGGCTTCTCTTAATATGCTTGGTAAGAGGCAGCTTTAAAATTACTCAAACAGGGCTGAACCCCAGTGGCGTTAAGTGGTTGAATGCGGTACTGTGACCCACGGACTTGGCGGTTCAAATCCCAGCGGCTGCTCTCAGGAGCAGCACTGGGTAGCTCCCACAATCACCAGAGGGCAGTGATGCCCAAAAATAAATAATAAATAAATAAATAAATAAATAAATAAATAAATAAATAAACATTACTCAAAAAAATCAGTTTTCTCTTTGACCCAATCATTCATGCAACTGGTATTTATACAGCGGCAAAAATATAAAAATAAATGAGTAGAGATTGTACTAGCCCAATGTTCCACTATGTCAAGTTGTTGCACATGATCAGACATAACATTGATACATGTATTCATTGGACATCCCATTGTTAAACACCTAATTGACACCAGAAACTGTGTTATTTGCAGAGGATATAGTAGTTGATCATGTTAATTATTACTGAGCTTATGGAGCTTAGAGGCTATGGGGAAAATATTATACATATTGATATAGATGTATATTAATGATATGCGTATTCCAATATAGATAATTATTATAAGAACAGCTGGTGGTAACTTAGTTAAGAGCCAGACTAATAGCAAGATTAGAAGTTAAAAACTACTATCAGCTCTACAGGATAAAGATGAGGCTTTTTACTCTTGAGAAAATAAAAGTCTTAAAAGAAATCGAGTTGCCATCTCAAAAATGCACAAGAGCAATTTCACCCTGTCCTATAGTGTTGCTATAAGTCAGAATCAACTCTATGTGAGTGAGTTTGTTGGTTTTGTTGATTGTTCTAGAGCACTGACAGAAAGGTTTACATCGTTATTGGAAGATAAATAGAGCTCAATAGAATCCTTAATTAATCTGGAGGATCTTTTTACTTTTTACTGAAAAAAAGTATACTTGAATTTAGCTCTGAGGTATCATCTAGTTAAACAGGGAAGAGAGACCCAGAGAAATCCATTTGACTAAAGTCACTGAGGTCAGGAGAGCCTTTTATTCTTGGAAATGAATGAAAACATTCCACAAAAAATCTTGACATGAACGATGGTGTGTGTCAGACTAATGCTGGAGAATGGAGTAGTTGGCAAAATATAATTCATGGTGTATCAAATTGTTTGTGAAAGGAAATTCCTAATACCATGTGCAACAAAGAGAAATATACACATTTTTCTACATATATTCTATATGTATGTGTGTACTTACCTATCCAAACCAGTGAAATGAGAGTTTTCAAAATCAATATACACTTTAGGGTAAATAATGATAGCTGATTCTATTGATTTTCTGTTGGTCATAAAGAATAGCAAACCTTGTAGAGTTGTCTAGTTTGAGTAGTAATTGATTCAATGATCTGACAGTAATTAAATGTAGAAAATAAGAACAAAAGATGAAGAAAAATAATCCAGTACAAAGTCATTTATATGTGTATGTATTATTTTCTGAAAACAGTCTTCTAGACTCATATAAAATTAATTTATGTATTTTCTAGACATATGTATGTAAATATTATCTTTTAAATCCTTAATTTATTTTTTATTTCTCCAAAGTTACTTTGGTTGATTTCATGGCTTTTTGTGATGGTAGTGGTTGTTGTTGTTTTCATATTCAGAATCTTTAAAATGACTTTTTTTTCACCAAGTTCAGACTTTTTATTAGCTATTTTTAAAATTTAAAAATATATACTTGCATATTGGAAAGGATAATTTCACTTAATAATTAATATTTTCAAAAGAAGAACATTTCTCTAAGGTCTCAGAACAATACTACCACACCAACAGAATCATTAGCAGTTTCTTAATAATATCTAATATAGTATATTTTAATATTCTATTCTATTTCTTAATACCTAATATATTCTAATAATATCTAATATAGTCTATTTTCTTAATTATTGTGCAAATCTTCTCTGGAGCTGATTTGCCTCAACCATTATTTAACTCAAGTTAACATTGCAGTTGGCACAATTTCTTTATATTGAATCATTATTTTCAAAGCCCTGATCTGTGGAAGTGAGAAGACCATTTGTAGTATCATTAGTTTTAACTTCAGAATTTGGGGTGTGACTTAGAAGATTTCTCAATATCCTGAATATACTGAAAAAGGATGCTAAATTTAGAGTCTTACTTATTTTATACTAAATACTTTTGCCAGAGTACACAGTATAAAACACTATATACAACACATTGTCACCCATTAGAAATACATCTTTATCTGATGGCTTCAATATGAAAAATTATAATATTGACCAATGAATGAGGAGGGTAGTAGCCTTACCAGGTCCTCCTCACGTAGTTCTGCTCTTCCCATTATCACTCTTAAATAGTTTCACCAGTTCTACTTTGACACAGTGTTCCCTTTCCTATTATAATAAATAAAGATTAGGTGATACTGTAATTGAATGAATCCCCCAAATCTCAATAACTTCCAATAAATGTGTTTTTATTTGTCTAAAGATAGCAGCTACTCATGATCAACACCTTCTTTGCAATTACCTAGATTAGGGAAGAAAGATCCTCACAGGTGCAGGTGGCTTCCATTCAACTACAAACACAGAGGGTCACACCATCGAGTGCTCCCTCAGAAGAGAGAGTTAGAGATCAATTCCATGAACTTTACAAACAAGAAGTCCCTGTGAACTCAATCTGTTTTCTAACACACAATCCCTGTGGGTCAGAGTTAATTTGACCACAGAGGCTTTTCACAGGTAGGCTTGGTAAGAGAAGGCTGTAGAAACCTACAATCGCTGTTTTGTCCACTAGTGACATGCCGTATTTCTACTCAGATACCCTTAGGCGCATCAAGTCATGTGGTTTTGCCTACCTCTGAAGGGAGTCTCAAAAAAACACCCGGAAAAAAGAGAAGCAGAAAGCTTTTAAGACAAATAACATCTGTCAACTATGTATTCAGTAGATTTAATGTGTTTTAGATGGGGGAAAAAAAGACTCCTAAATTCAAACATAATGGATAGAGACACATTTGTTAAGTCTTAGGGCAAAGACAAGACAAAAATGACAAATCATTGGATAATGGAGATAAGCATGAGGCCATCATGGTGCCCACGATTTCACAGAAATTGGCCACTTAGGTAGGATATGGAGTACAAAGGAAACTGTCATAAAATCATGATTGATGGCAGATAATTTTATCACATTTGCAGGAGGAAAAGGATCATGATTGACTATATACACTATTGTGCTTCAGGAAAGCATGCAAGAATGGCTCAGGACCCTGCAACCAAGGCAGTGATGCTATGTGTCATAGTTATATAACCCTTGTGCCACCATGCTATCAAGGTCACCCCCATGCAAGACCTTGAGGGTGATACCGTTGTTCCTACCTGACTTGGTAGTGATCCAATTTCAGACATATTCACCTGAAGGGAAAGTTTTTCACATTTCAGTCACCGGTCAGAGAGAACACAATGAAGGTTGACTCTGTCAAGACTCAAAAGATTGATTTACAAATCTCTCTATTAATTGACTGTGTTTGCCCAAATTGCTAGTTTGATGAATGATGATGAATAAAAATTTTCTAACCCTACTTTAAAATAGAATGTCTTCAGAAAATCAACATGTTTACTTATTTTTTATTTAATAAAAATCTATGTATATACTTTGATCTTGAAAATTAATGTTTTCTTGTTCTTTTAAGTGCAATTTATATACTAATCAACTGTCATAGAATTGATTTCAAGCAATTGTCAAAAATAACAACAAAAACACATTTATTTTACACACTCAGTATGTCACAGCTTTGATCAGTATGAGCCTTTTAATTGTTTTCCCATGATTTTTTGACAGGACCATTGCTCTGTGACATGTATCTTATTCTTTCTCTGTCCAATTTATCTATCAGCCATTTCTCTCAGAATCTGTTGTTCCACTCACTCAGCAGAGAATGGTAGTAGGAAGCAATATCTACCAGTATCAGTACTCATTGTTGACGGGGTGGCATTACTTTTAAAAGTGGCAGAATCATATAATTTGTGTTTTAACATTTTAAATTGCTAGCTCAATATCAATATTACAGTATTTTAATTTAACTTTAAAACAGTACCATATTGTCTTCAATTTTAAAAGTTATTTATGGTAACATTATTATAACTTTGTCCTAATAATGAAAGTTTATAGTTTCATTTGTAAACTGGATCCAATAATACCTAGTCATTAGTCTTTGAATTACAATGGAGGTAGAATCTGAGGTTGAATTATTTTGAAACTGGATGGTAGATATTTTGAAACTAAAGAGTTAGAAAGAACGTTTTAAAGTCACACTCTAAAAATCTCTAAATAAGAATGTCTTCTAAATTATGCTTAGACTAGGACTTCTTAAGTGGAATTAGTTTTCTGCGGAACTTATTTTGGGAAATATTAGAGTGAAATAAGGCATAAGAGTAAGACCCCTCTTCACAGTTCAGTCAATCCTTTAATGTTAACATCCATTATTATTCATAGTTTCAGATATCCATACAGAAAAAATATGAGAAAAAAAGTCCGCTCACTTAATGAGTTTGCATAACTTTTTCTACTCTAGAAGGAAAGCAATAAAAATCCTGTTAGATTGAATGAAGTTAATATAAACTTTGCAGAGAAAGGACACTATGAATAGATATTAATTTTGTTTCCTTTGTTTTTGATAGATTTAAAAAATAGTTGAAAGTAAATGATGTATAATTTTATCTGTAGACAAAAATCTTACAGTGCAATAGACTTGTAATCAATAGCTATGCATTAAATATATGTGAAATTATTTGGTTTCTTATATTGCCAATAAGATATGATTCTATCATAGAGTTAAGAATGATATATTCTTATGGAGCATTATACAATTGAACATATAAGCATATGCACACTTGAACATATAAAGCCCAAACGCAAACCCACTGTCATTTATTTGATTCTAACTCAGAGAGCCCCTATAGGATTCTATCTATCACCTTGAGGTGTGCTTTGATAGCACTGTGTTACTAGGGTAATAATTGGGGTTACTAGTTATAAGGCAGCATGGCAAGAGTGTCCTGAACTAGTATTGCAGGCTTTTGTAATATGAAATAGTGTTCATATGCCAAGGATTTCCAAGATGGTGAACCTATACAGAAGCAGACGGTTTCCTCTTTTCTCCATGAAACATTTCCTGGTTTGAAACTGATGGCTTTGCGATTAGTAGCCAAAACTATAACACACTATGCCACCAAGGCTCATATATATTTATATAAAATGAACAATTTTGCCTCTTTTTAAAATCTCAACAAAGGTAGTATGATGTATATTTTCAACAACTCATCTGGGACTTTAGTTTAAAATCCTCTCATTACATTACATTTTTGAAATACTATATTAACATTCCAGTATCTGGTTACATAGAGCATTCATTTAAAATCTTTAAAATGTCTATTGATATTTCTGCTTATCAAGGCAATTGACTTCTAAGATAATTTGATCTAAATATAATTTTGTGTATGAATTATTGATCATTCAAAATCCATGCCCTTATACATATATTAAATTTTATAGAGCAGATGCACTCTGGAAATTATTTATATGCATGATGGACATGTGTGATATAAGGCAAAAAATGTACCTTTCCTTAGAGAATTTTAACTTTCAAAAATAAATTTTATTTTAAAACTCTGGAATATATATTAATTTAATTTGCCAATGGAAAGTTTTTTCTGCTTTATTATATACATAACTTTCAGATTACAAGTACCACATTCACATTTATTTCTCCCATAGTTTTATCACAATAGCCAAATGATTCACATTGACTCGCTAAACACAAAATACAGGAACGTACCAACTTCCTTATGCTAGAGTTTTCCAAGTATTCCTTTAGATAAAAGTTTGCAAAACATAACCGTAAAGTGTTCACCAAGAATAAGATTTAATTGGCAATTTTGGGTAGCTGTATTCTTTAGTTATGCCTCAGAAGGAAATACTGTTTACTGGGAATCCAGATGATTTCAGATAACGTTTTTTGAATTCCTTCGCACCTCAAGCTCTGTATAAACGTTAAGAACTATCTGAGTAACACAAGCCTTAATACCGCTTAGCTTATTGTCCACAGAGGACTCCTTTGACAGTTACCATGGCTTCACGGAAAAAAAGGAAGTCTCTAGCCAACAGCTCTCATTTCTTGTGCTTGTTAGTGCTTTATATATATTGCCCATGGATTTCCCTTAGAGCAATCAGAGGCAAAGCAATTACTTTACGGAGTTGATTTGGTCTAGGTCTGGTGTACCCCCAATAGAGCTTTGTAATAACATTCAGCACAAAGTGATGGGTAATAAAACCATGCCTCGTCTTCCCATTCTGTCTCATGCTGGGTTGTCTTATCCCAGTTCACATGACTTGAGATTTAGTACATTTGCTTTAGGTACTTTTCTGAGAGATGAGACACAACTGAACCCTTTTCAGGGAAGAAACTACAAGCACTTACAAAGGACAGTATTTATTCCACCTCCATTGAGGTTTGGGTGGAGAATGGGTGATGACCTTTATGATCTCACGATTTTCCCTTAGTTCCCTTGCTGTAAGAAAGGAGCACAAAATGCAGGCAGGGTAGTAGTACCTTGGAAAACAGTATTGCATAAATATCTGTTTCAAAATAATAATCTGAAAATCCATAGCATAACTGTGCCTCACAGGTGAAAAGTATTTTTGAAAACTGGAAGCGATTCATGTTTAGTAAAACTGAAGAAGAGTTTGGAACCATAGGAATTTTATTGGCAACTCAATGGAAGCTTTGTAAGACTTAGATAACTTCTCTTTCACTATTTTTTTCATGTTTTAATCAGTATTGAATTTTAGAGAATAGTTCTGACTATGTGCCAATATCACATATATTTTAGACTTTTATGCTTAGCTAACAAATGCCTCCAAGCTGAGTCTTCCCTTCATCAGTCTCCTTTGAATTTACTCTTGGATATCTGTTCCAATCCATGTGTGCTCCAGAGAACTTTCCTTAGATCAAAAGAATTTTCATTTCAAAAACATAATTGCTAAGCTTTATTATATCTCATGAGAGCAGTACAGCTTAAAAAACATAATGATAATGTGTTACTTTCTTCTCTATAAATCCCAACTCCTAAAATAAAGAGGTTAAGTCTTATTTCTCCTAGAAGAAAAATCAAATACATTGCCTAGGGTCACTTGTCTTCTTTCTTCATAGTTTAGCTGTCTCTTTTAGAAAATAGTTGCAAGTATTTAATTCAGGAATAGAAAAAATTAAGTGTTTTAATTCCGGTGAATACATCTCTCCTGCCAAAGGAAGTTGCTATTGGCTACACAGCTAATTCTTTTGGCAGAAACTTGATTCTTATTGTTCGCATAAAATTAGTGAGCTGGATGCCTGTGCGAACAAGATAATTAAACTAAAACAAAAGAAAGAAAAAAACTACAAAGGGACCACAATTGTAGATATGGCATCAGCAAATATTTTCATAGTATTTTAATTCACTCGGTTCTACACTGTTCTACACTCCATTGCGGTTTGTGAGAGACTTCAGCACTAACGCTCTTAAATCCAAGCATTTCTATCATTCTTTATAGTCAAATTAATCCTACAAAGAAATATCATAAAGAAACATGAAATCTAGTATATGTGCTGCCGAAGTGAGCATGAGGCATGGAATCTAAAAAGAAGCTTTCCTTTGTTTCCTTAGTCTCTTCACTAACATTTCACAAGAGGTGCTAGACTCTATACCTCCACTGGTTTTATCACAGACCTTCAAGGACGAAGAGAGATTCCTTGGCACATTTGGTGCTTGTCAAATTCCCAAGTGTGTCCTAAGTATCACTGATGCTATTTTATGTATATGTAATGCCTAAATTTTAGATTTTCTAATAATGTTTCCCACTAAAATCAACACGGGAGTGTTGTATCTTGAGCTCTGTGTCCGAGTGGCATTACCAATCAAGCGTATGCAGTGTCAAGAAGGACGAGAATTAGTGTCAGCTGATTTTAGCGTGGTGAAGGCATGGCATTTCTCTGCTCTCCACCCATCACTGCCAGTCCGGACACCAGTCATTCTCCTCAGGATACCCCCCACTTCTCTGATGATTTCAATAATTGGGATCAAGGAACGCAGAACTTAGAGACCAGACTCAGAGTTATAGGGCTTGTCAGAGAAATAGCTTGAGCTCTATACTAACTTGAAAGTGACACTATCGGGATCAATATCAGGAAGCATACAGACAATGTTTGGAAAGCCCATCACTCCTTTGCTTCATGTAGAAGTATAACACAGTTTTCTCTCTCTTTCCTTCTGCTAGGCAATCTTGCTCTCAGCCCTCCCAGTACAGATGCGTTAGTCCCCTTCTGGACCCCTGCTCTCCTGGGTGAACTCCACAAACCTCCTATTCAAAGGTCCACAACTTGCTTGCTCTGTGGGTCTGTAGGCCCCTTTAGCTTTGCTGACAAATGCCAGAGGCATCTTACACCACCAGCACGTTACTCCTGCCTGCACAGCCACAGCTCTCTCTGCCAATTGTCATTACACTTGCCTGGTGTCTTGTGCCAAGAAGCCTGCCAGTCTACTTCATGCCACTCTCCTGATTTTGTTACCATCACTGCAATTTTACAACTCTCTCGGTATCCCAGGTCTAGCATTGGATCCCCATGCCTTGTTCGCGGGGTCCTCTAATTCTTATTGATAGTAGGTTGTTTTTCACCTCTGTGTATTTATGATGGGGTACCCCAAATTAGCTTGAATTTTTTCTTCAAAGGAAGGTATTTAATTTTCAAAGGAAGGTTGTTTGTTACAAAACAACCTTATGAGTTTCAAAGCGTCCTCCATTGTACTTAACATCTTTGTAAAATCTTCAGTTTCATTCTTGGAAACATTTTCAAATCCATCTGTTTGGATGGTTGACAGCACCACCCTTGGGTGTTTTGTTTGGTTTTGTTTTCTTCGCCTTCTCTACACTATCCAATTGTGATTCTTTCACATCCCTCTGCATTTGTGGAAACAAAAAGATGTTACACAGAGTAAGGTCGGGCCACTAAGGTGTGTGGGACAAGAGAGACATGCTTTATTTTTTACATCAAACATTGGTGTACTAAGGTAGCTGCGTGAGCAAATGCATTGTTGTCGTGGCAAGAATCAGTCCTTGTCCACCACAAATAAGGTCTTTTTTGTGGCACAAGTTTACACTATCTTTTCAGAACCTTTAAATAGAAAGCTTGATTAACATTGTGATCTGGGGGAATGACATCTAAGTCAATAAAAACAAAACAATCTCATCTTGATCTTGTATTTCATTTGCAAGTTTTTTGGGGGTGTGGTGATAAAGGTATCTTCCAAGGCTTGATTGATGTTTGCTTGGGGGGGGGGGTCATAAGAATAGGACCATGTCTTGTCACCAGTAATGATTCTGAGAAAAAGTTTCAGTTGGTTCAGAGATATTTTTTCAAAGCACAGAATGTTTCCATTGGATGCTCCTTTTTTCTTGGTCAATTAGAACTCAGTGAACAAATTTTACAGTGATCCTTCTCATTTGCAACTCTTCCATTAAAATGCACTGAACCGAGTACTAAGATAGTCCAGATACTTACCCATGTCTTCAATGGTCTGTCATTTTCATTTATTCGGGTAGTTAATGGACATCTAGAATGAGGTTTGACATCAATCAGCTTTTTACCCTTTTCAGAATGAGAAAACCACATGTTGACTTGAGATTTTTCCCCTAACATTGTCCTTGTAAGCTGTGTTCAGATCACAGCAGTTTTCTGCAGCATTTTTCACAAGCAGGAAATAAATTTCACAGTGGCATGCTATTCTCTTAAATTTGCCGTCACAAAAAAAAACAAATAAGGTTTGACCAAAACTGATTTTATGAAAAAATTCACTGTGACCAAAGAGAACTGTCCTGGGCCACGCCACTGGGTGCACTAGGTCACAGTGAGCTGGTTAGCGTCTGTCTAGCAGGGAAAACTGCATAGTCTGTATTATGAAATCTCCACCCAGCCAAGTTTATTTTTTGGGGGATTGTTTGTTTTTTTGTATGACCCTCTCGAATATAGAGTAATGGTTTGATCATCTTGGGCAGGTTTGCATATAATTGACACTTGCCTCTCTGGAATAACCTGATCAATTCCTTTATAAGTAGCTCTGTCAAGTCATTTTCCACAATGACTGACTTTTTCCTGGGTCTAAGCTCTCCTGAGGACTAAGGCAGGGTTAATCTAACAACTTCAGAGGTCGGGGGAGAGGAGGGGAGGGTGGAGGAATTCTCACAAAGGGTTTATTTATGTCTTTATTTATTTTATTTTTTGTTGAACCACAATAAAGTATACACAAAGAAATTCATTCCACCACAACTTTCCAAAACAAAACATTTTTATAACTGTAAAATGGAACAGACATGTTGAAAAGCAGTTTGGTAGGTTGTTCATAAGTTATATATGTGTCTGCCTTCTAATCCAGTATTTCTGTTCCTAAGGAACTGTCCAAAATAATGGAAAACTGTGTCCAAAGAAATAAATGATCAATAAGTTCCATAGCAGCACAATTAGAGTAGCCCAATCCTAAAGACAATCTAAGTTTCCATCAATTTAGAAAATGAATAAGCAGAATGTGGTATATACATAAGTCATAAAATGAATT
>PVJH01010470.1:0-61799 GCA_004026705.1 Nesogale talazaci
GCTTACTAATGACCTGCAGTATGCAGATGGCACAGCCCTGCTTGCTGAAAGTGAGCAGAATTTGAAGCACTTCCTAATGAAGACTGCAGGACTACAGCCTTCAGTGTAGACTGCAACTCAATATTTAAAAACAAGTTCCTCACAACTTGACAAAAAGATAGCACCAAGGCGAGTGAAGAAAAGATTGAAACAGTCAAGAATTTCGTATTTCTTGGATTAACAATGCTCATGGAAGCAGCGGTCAGAAAATCCAATGATCCATTGCATTACACAATCTGCTGCACAAGATCTCATTTAAGTTTTCAAGAACAAGGATGTAATTTTGAGTGAGGGTGAAGGTGTGTTTAACCCAAGCCATGCTATAGTAATTTACTTCCTATGCATGTGTAAGTCAGACACCGAATAAGGAAGATGGAAGAATAATAAATACATTTGGATTATGCTGCTAGCAAACATATTGATTATGTCATGGACTGGCTGCAAAATAAACAAATCTGTCTTTGAAGAAGTACAACCTGAATGCTCCTTAGAAACAAGGGTGGCGAAACTTCATCTCATGTACCTTGGTCACCTTCTCAGAATAGACCACTCCTTAGAAAAAGACATTATGCTTGATAAAGTAGAAGAGCAGTAAAAGAGAGAGACTGTAAGTAGGTGGACTGAAACAGCAGCTGCCACATGAGCTGAACCATAGCAAGGATGTTAGGATGCCACAGGACAGGGCCATGTTTCCTTCTATTGTCATAAACTGCTATAAGAATAGATTTAATAGAACCTAACAATCACATGTGTGAAAAAGTGAAATCTGGTAAGGAGGAAGCACCAAGGGCAGATATAGTCATTGAATAAGGAAGATTTAGACAACTTCAACACATTTTAGGAAGTGGCATTGGATTCAGAACTGATGCTGTTTGAGACAGGAGTTCACATTGCACTGAAAGTATTGGCTAAAAACAAGAATCTAGGAATGGATATTATAGCAATTGAAATGTTTCAACAAAGAGATGCACACACAGCACAAGAAGTATTCAATTTGTATGCCAAGAAATTTGGAAGATGCTACCCGGCAGTGTGGCCAACAGACTGGAAATGATCCATATACATGTTTATTACAGAGAAAGTATCAAACAATATCATCAATAGTACATGTAAACAAATTTACACTGACTGAAAATCAATAACCCATTTATGGAAAATGGTACCTATGGCCACCACTGTTAATGGTACCTTTCCAAATATAAGACAAATCTTTTAAATAACTTTATCATAAGATCATCAGGTTGACCCCATAGGACAGGGTAGAGATGCCTGGGTGAGTTCCCAAGACTACCTCTTTAAGGGAATAGAAAGCAGAGCCACTGGTGGTTTGGATCTGCGGCTGACCTCCCAGTTAGAAGTCCAGTGCCTAGTCACTGTGTCACCAGAATTTCTCAAGTTAGCATTGACTCAATGGCAGTGATCTGGCATGTTAAAAAAAAACAACATGCATGCACACAAAAATATATATTAGTTCAAAACTACAAGTAAAACGCTTTAATCTTTTACCTAACACATTAAAATGCTGCACAGAAATCATAAGGGTACCTCCTTTCTTTTCGCAGATGGAAATTGAGATGTGACGGGTTTGGTAAATTTTTTTTCCAGCTTCTTCTCTTACTACCTTCAGCAGAGCAAAATCAGATAGCCTGCCGTGATCCATGGAAGATCTCACATCTGCAAGTTTTAGTTTTCTCTGCGTCTTCGTCCCTCACAGTTGACTATGGAAACCATCAGGGTTAACACTCTCAGATCAGTGTTGCCCTCCTTTGAGCAACAATTGCCGAGTCTGTCAGAGGGGGGCTGTTCCTGGAGAAGCAAGGCAGCCATAGGAAGCTGTGACCACAGAGTCTGGCCAGAGTTAGTAGAAAATTTGAAAAGGAGAAAACCCTTGCCGATGTTCCGTGGACCTTGGCTAAAGTCAGAGATGATTAGAAAGATATTTACCTGTATGTATTTTATCAACCAAGCCACGGCATCTGACTGCGGAGTTCATAGCACAGGATGGATAATATTGCTAAGAATAGGAATTTCAGACACTTGATTTGTTTATGTGGAATCTGTGCACAGACCAAGAGACGTGTTCCAAACAGAAGCTTAAAAAACCTAAAAGGTATGCATCCAGATGTTATCTTTTTGCTACATGTGTATGCTGTGCAAGTAATCTTTTTGTTTGTTTTTCATAATTATTCATTCGAATTTTACAACTAAGAAGTAAATATGGGATTTTTACTTTAAAGTAAGCAATTTACAATCATGTAGAATATTAATAATGATGCAATCCTTTAAGTGAAGAGCCTTTTTCATTGAGGATTTGGTTCAGAATTTGGCTTTACATACTCAAGTTCTCAGCTGGAGGTGCATTTACATTATTGTTCATTTGGGCTGTGTGGAAGCTTAGAGGTGATAAGCTTCAATTAGAACTTTTCAATTAGTCTTCCTCTCCGAATTTTAAACTTTAAAATCTCACCTTAAAAAATGTACTTAATCACAGAAAGAAGAAATTAGAATTAAAAGTAGTTAGCTTATCTGCTAGAAACATTCAGTAGACCTTTTCACATTCTAAAAGAATACTAACTTGGCAAAATTAAAAAGAGAAAATGTTCATGACTTCACAATCTTCTTTTAATAATAAAGTTGAGATATTAAAAGGGTGTAAAGGAAAATACAGAGTCCAAAATTCATTACCCTCATTAGTGTGTGTTCTCATTTAAACTCTTCCTGTAAATTTTTGTTGAAATTTTCTTTTTACATTTTGTTTATGATATAACATGACACTTTACACATGGAATGTATTTCATATTCAACAATTTACAGGTCAAATCCTGGATCTCGGGAACAAATTGCCAAATTCAATTCTTCCTGGTTCAGCATCAAAGTAAGCTTGAAATAAGAGTCTTTGGTACATTTAAAAGCAATCTGAAAACTCTCATTATTTTAGCAATATATTCTTCACCTGTATATTCATAGTAACTTTGAAAAGTATATTATGCTTATATCATAAAAGAAAATTAATATTGTATGGCTTTTCCGATAGTTTAAAATATCAAGTTAATGTGGTTTTCTTTTCCTCAATGACATTTTTAAAAAAATAAATTTTACCCTTGAAGCATGTTATTAGGTGCCGTCTAGCCAGCCCCACCTCACTGCAGTTCCATAAACAATAGAACCAACTATGCCCCTTGTCCCTCCATGCCCTCACCATTGTGTTCCGACTCTCTGGGCACATTTTATTATAGGATTGTGCTGTCTCCTTGAGCTGACCATTGCAATTCTCTGTTCCCCTCATTAATGTCATCCTTTCTCCCTCAGACTTTAATGACTCTGTTGAAGAGCAAGATTCCATTTCTCCAGATATCAACGTTGAACTTTTCCTTCTCCCCTGATCTTTTGCTTTTAGGTATGATGTTCTTGATGTCATCTCACTATTTATCAGCTCTTTCCTTAATTTTCAGTGCATCAAAGCTGTTCTTCAGATTGCTTTTTCCTAATTAATGTGTTCTCCATTTTTTAAATTTTACCTTTTTGGGTCCCAATGTCCATGACAATGGTTACCCAGAATTCAGAGTAAAAATTCACATTTAAACATTTTGTGAAGGAAGTTAACATATCGTAATGATAGTGAAAAATATTCAAGACGGAGTTCTTTCATCAGGACAAGTTACAAAGCTCTGTCAAGGCTGCTAGCAAATGTCCAAAGGACTTAAAAGTACTGTGTGCTGTAAACCTCAAACTGAGAGAATCCAGCTTAAGCTTCAGTGGTTAGCATTCCCAGCTCCCTGATTTAAGGGCTCAGAAGCACCTGCTCCAATATACCTCAGTCCCAAAGCACGCAGCCCCACTTCCATAGGTCATTATGCCCAACTTTGTGAAGGTGCCAGAGGCACCTCATTCCACAAGTCAGTATTCTGCACAAAAGGACTCAACTTTATTTGCTCCATGGATTTGAAACTCTATCACTCTCTTCATTTCTCTGGTTCCTAATTCTGCTGCCACTCTTCTGATACTATAGTTCTCTTCTGGACCAAGGAGATTCATTATGCAAGTATTTAAACTCCAATGGACCTGCTCCATCCACTCCTTGTTCTTGCTGGTAATGAAATCCCTCGTCCTGCTTCTCTGAGGCTCCGTTTTACACTAAGCAGGAAGGTACACTTGGAAGTCCTACTCATACTTACTCACAGGTGAATCCCATCAGTATTTCCCCCACCTTTTTAGGAGACCTATGCAAGGGCAGATCCTTTGGTGGGAATTAGAGACTTTGACTAGAACAGTCACAGTAAATCATTTATTATCCCTGCCCTGATGCTCTTGAAATTCAGATAGAATCATTGAAACTTAACTCTCATAGATTTATTTTAATTTTCTTTAGCTTCAACCTGAACTTATATATGAGCAATCGCCCATTCAACAGTTAACCTCTGCCCTGGTTTTAACTAATTTTGATCTTCATAATCATCCTTTCCCAAAGATGTAATAAATTTGATTTCTGTGAATTACATCTTAAAAATTCCATGTTTATCATCTGCTTTTGTGTTGTTGAAAACAGATTTTCAATGATGAAATTGTTTTCCTTGTAAAATGTATGCAGTCTTGTCCTTTGGACATGGATGGCCTTCTATCCCCAAGACTGTATTTTTCTACTACTGAATCTCTGTTTGTTTCCAACACTTGCACTCCACTTCAATCTCATTGCTTGTGTGTCAGTGACAATTCATAGCGAACCTGTAAAGCAGAATAGAACTGCCTTTGTGGGTTTCTAAGACCGCAGCTCTTCAGGAGAGTAGACAGTCTCATTTTTCTCTTGTGGAGCAGCTGGTGGGTTCAAACTGCTGACCTTGCAGTTAACAGCCCAAAGCATAAGCACTACATGATCAGGCCTCCTCTCACATCCCACTTGCCAACAATTATCAGTGCATCTTGATTGCATGGTTGATCCATTTCAGATTGAAGACGGGTAAAAATCTTTGATTTCTTCATCACTATGTCTAGTAACTAGTGTGTACATTTGAATGTACCTTTGAATGTACATTTGAATGTACATTTGAAAGTATTTGAATGACAGTTCATCCACTGGGTTACCTTGGATTTTCATATATAATATCCTATCAGAGATGGCATTGTACCTCAAGATAGATCTTTTTGGCCCATTAGTGGGAAGCCATTCCTCTTGAATTAGTGAATTATTAATGTCTGGTAGAGTAACCTGTATGGTTATCTGATTCAAAATAGCACTTACCGGTCCATTTCAACTCCCAAATATCTAGAATTTTCTGTTTCAAGTGATCGATCTGATTTTCACAGCTTCTAATTATCTTAGATTCGTGATACATATCTTCCATGTTCCATATATAAGTTGTTTGCAGATCTTTCTTCTCAGTTTAAATCATACACCATCAGCAAATGAAGGCCCCAAAGCCTTTAGTTCAACCTTGGCATAATGATTGACTTGACTTTGAGATGATAACTTTTCCTCAATCATATTTTGAGATACTTCTAACCTGAGGGCTTCATCTTCTGGCATTATATCTGGCAATGTTCTGTTTTAGATCATGAGGTTTTACAGTATATGATCATGTTTTGCTGACATTCATAGGTTTTCATTTGTTAATTTCTCAGAAGAGAACATTCTTTTCCTTCTTTGTAGTTTGTTCTTAGTCTAGAAGCTCTGCTGTAACCGGTTCACTTTGGGTGACCCTTCTGATATCTGAATACCTGTGACATTGCTTATGACACTACAGCAACACACAAGTCCTCACATGATAGTAAGCAGACAAGTGGTGGCCCTTGAAACATATTCGTCTTAAAAATAAGAATAAATATAATACAACTATAGTGTTGAGTTCTTTCTCTACCCTATAAACTAGAGTAGATCCACTTACTACATTATCATCCACTAAGTAAAGCTGAGGGTCATAAGTTAAAAAAGACTGGGTATCATTAAATGTTCGACTGGGGTATAGGTTCTCCATTATTCATAATAATGTATAATCATTCTGTTCTATAATAATAACTTTTCTGTAATTGAATTGCTACTGTCCATCTACCCAGATTTATATTATCTCTTTGTAACAAATATGATCTTGTTTGAAACCACATTGCCTCTTTCAGATTGGTAGGTGTGTCGTTAGAATTTAAACTATTTTCTGGGTGCAAATCTTCATGTTTTTTCCTTTTGTGATTGTAGATAACAAAAGGGCAACCATATTTCTCATTCTATAAACCTGAATATGAATATGAATATGAATACTGATGTAGGTGTGGGTCTATGAAGAAATTTGTCTAGAGAAAGAAAATGGCAATGGTACTAGGAAACCTCTCACATAAGTTTAGCTTTCAAAGTGGAACAGTCTAAAAGAAATAAGGTGTGTTTCTTCCATGGATTATACTTTCTGAGTAAAAAATACAAGCAGTTATGGCAAGTGTAAAGTGGAGTAGTATGTTATTAATTAAAAACTTGGTGATCTGTCTTTGATATCTGGACACATGTCTCATAGATTTTAAGGGCTGCAGTAAAACCACCCATCCTTAAGCAATGACATTCCTAAGAATAAATCAGAAGTCAGTTGGTCTTAAATCTTAGCCCTAGCCTACTTTTATATCAGTGACTTCATG
This sequence comes from Nesogale talazaci, assembly GCA_004026705.1. Lineage (NCBI taxonomy): Eukaryota > Metazoa > Chordata > Mammalia > Afrosoricida > Tenrecidae > Nesogale > Nesogale talazaci. Next base: position 6,652 of record PVJH01010470.1, read on the forward strand.
TGTAAAAACAGAATAATATTAATCGGTATCTCACAAGGTATCTCACAAGGGAAGATTACATGAATAAATACTTAAGTAAAGAGTCCAAAAGAAAATCTATGAAAACATTGTGATTTGATTTTGATATTACTGTACTCCCTTAATTAATAAATTTGTATACTAACATCTATCTACCTCAGCAAAAAGGAAAACACATTTTTCAAATTAGAAAACATTCTTGAGACATAAATAAGCTAGCAGAGGAAAGGCAGGGGATGACAGAGGAAGTGCAAAGATAATTAGTCTAGCTTAGAAATGGTCTCTCTTAAAGCACAATAGCAGGGAAGAAAGAAAAATAGAGATGTACATAGTTATACCATGGACTTGAACTGCATGGTCCACTGTGCCCAGATGCCAACTGCTCTGCGAAGAAAGGTGGGGCTTTATAGCCAAGTACAGAATTCATCTCTGAACCTAGCAGAGTCAGTTCAGCCCTTCCCTATTTGATTGTTATGAGTCGGCATTGACTCAATGAGAGTGAATTTGTTTTGTTTTTTAATGTCTATAGGATTAAACCTCAAAGTCTCCACGTTTGCAAGTGGAACCCCGTGTGGTGTAGTGTCAAAGGATAATCCTCTCTGAATGAAAGACACTCAAAATGGGATAGAGCTTCCTCCTCAAAATAGGGTTTACTGTAAGGACATGGGCTGAACCAACCTGTTGAGATGTTTCTTGACATGACACAGCTCAAAATTAAAAATGCACTGCTGATGGGAATGTCACTATGTGAAACCCTGTCAAAAATGACATGGTACAACTTCAAACAACTGGGAATAGAAGCTTCGTATGGTCCAGCAATCCCATGGCTTGGAATGTATATTCAACAAGTAAGATTAATAACAAGAACATATATATGAATATGGATATACATACAAAATAGAATACTATCATTACTGTTGTCACTCCATGCCTTTTGTGCCTATTCCCATCCTGAGCAATCATACACACAAAGTACAAGAGACTGCAAGAGCCTCCACCAGAATCACAGGGTTCTTATTTGAGCCCAGAGGGAGAGTAACTGTGTCAACTCATTTTTCCCATCTTCTTGACAAGACAGACGTCCTACTTGATCCAAAGACAGATCCAGACTGACTTAAGATCCCATTTAAATACTAGTCCCATTAAACATCAGATATTCTTTTAGTACCAATTCTTAATTTAAAAAGATAACTGCAACAAATATTACTAATTGTAAAATACATCATTTTTTTATTGCAGACAACTGTAGAACTGTTTGCAATTGGGCATTTGTTTAATTGATGTTAAAAGAATTACTATAATCATGTAGGAGTTGGTGAAGGAACAAAAGATATATATGAAAAGATGTAACTATAACTTTATCAAGACTCATTAATGAAAAACAAATCTGATTTTTTTTTCTGGTACAAAACAGAAAGTTCTCATTAGTTGAAGTACTTGAGGAGTTATGGTTGACCATATTTGAAAGAGAGAATAAAATAAGATATACTTAATTGTTGAGATGTTTGAAAACAGTTATCTTTGTAGGAATGTGATGTTCTAGAACCATCTTACTGATGACAAGGTTTTACTTCAGCTTGATTTAAGTAAATGCTGAAAGAAGAGGGTGAACATTTTCCAGTATTTTTTCCCCAAAATCAAATTAGAAAATCTGCTGAGTTCTAAATATAGTTTTGTTAGGCATTCTCTGTGTGATGGGAATGGGAAAGGGTGATAGAAATAACATATTTTCTTTTGTTGGTGTATATACTTTACATAATTTAAGATTTTGAGATGTGTTCTTCTGCAATAAAGAGACTGCCTTGGCGTGTGTGGCTGTGAAATGAGAAGCAGATCTGGAGAGCTAATTGAGGGAAGTGATTATATATATATATATATATATATATATATATGCATATTATATTTATATATATATATAAAGGCGTTTTGAACCCCAGATAGAATCGTGCTTATTGATATTAGTGGGTGTCATCGAGTTGATTTCTGTCAATACTGACCATAGGTGACAAAGTAGAACAGCCACGCATGGAGTTTTCCAGGATGTAACTCTTTTTGGAAGACGCTTGACTGGACTTTCTCCTGGGCAGTCACTGGGTAGATCTGAACCACCAACTATTTAGTTAGCAGTTGTCCTACAAGGGTTCTCCTTATAGGAGACTCTTCATATTTTATAAGTAACTTATAAGAGTTTTGTTGGAGATTTTTTTTGACAAGGACATTGCTTGAGTCCCATATCATGGCAATTGTGCCATGGACTATTAAATTTAAAATGTTCAAGCCTAAATGTCTCTTCTGTTTCTAAGCTAATAGAGATACTGACTCAACAATTATCAAACTCACATGGGTGTAAAAATGATTTGTTTTGTCTATTTAAAAACTATATTTATGTGCTCTGCCTCCAGAGATTGTGACTTTTAAGTCTGTGGAGGGTTCCAAGAATCTCTACTTTTGAAAAGCAGCCCAGATTATTCTGGTCTAAGTGGGCTACAAGTCTCAGTTTTAATAACACCAGCCTAGGGGATATGGCTTTTCTCTGGCATGAGTATCATTTATTTTTATTATTTCTCTTTCACTTTTTATAAAAGTAATCCATATAGAACTCTTCCAATAATCACTTCCCTGTGGGTCTCTAGTTGAAAGAGCACTGATAAAATTCAAAGTCTTTTACATATAATGATGAGTTAATATATTTAATTCATATTTGAATACGAATGAATGCCCAATATTTAAGAGGTACCCTTCTAATGCTTTCTACTACTGACTGCTAGCATATGTTCTAGAAAAGGAGGGTACCCCAGTCAAACAGGTTTGTATGTGCTGACACCATATTCTCTATTACACACAGCTGCACAACCCAAACACTTGTTTAGCTTGTTAACCAGGATCTACATAAGGTCCTGGCACTGGAATCTCCATAATAAGAGACAGCTGTTAATCTCTTGTTGTTGCTGTCGTTCTTAGAAGCTATCGAGTTGATTATGAATCAAAGTGATCTTATGCATCACAAAAAGAAACTGCCCAGCCCTGTACCACTCTCACAATAGCATTTATGTTTGAGCACACAGTGGTATCAATCCAGCTAAGGTTTTCAAGTGGCTAACGCCTCAGAAGTGAGCAACCTCCTGTAGGCTCTTCTTAGTCTGGAAGCTCTGCTGTACTATATTGACCTTGGAAGGCCCTGCTGGTATGTAAAATGACAGCAACGCATTTCCCAACATCAGAGCAGCATGCAACCCAGCACAGTATGACCTACTGGCAGGTAAGTGGTGGGTTATTATCTTGCTCTCATCCTAAATCTAATGCCTTTTCAAGGATTCATAATACTGCTTTGGTTGAAAAGTTCTTTCTTTGGCATGCTTAAAGACTACTTGGAGTAAGATCAGTCAGGGTACCAGAGTCTACAGCAGTGGAGAGGACAATATCTTCCAAACGAAATCCCTTTTCAGTGACGGAAGGGTCTCATATGGCTAAAGATCCTTCCGTGACAGGTAGAGATGGTGGAAGATGTTTCTCTCAAACCTCTTCTTTTCAAAGATTGGGAAGGTGATCAGACAGCGTTCATAAGTACAAAATAAATGACCCAACACAGTAGAGCAATGTAACACTTATTCATTTCTAACGATTATTTCTCAGCATAAGAAAAGCAAGATACAAACCACTGATGTTGAATCTGTTTGAACTCACAGCGACTCTATCAGACAGAACAGACCTGCTCTCAAGGGTTCCAAGGCCTCGGCCTTTGACGTGAACTGCCTGTCTTTGTCCCATGGAGCTGCAGGAGGGAACTGACTGCCATGTTCTTGGTTAGTAGCCAAATGTCTAATTACTGCACTAGCAGGGCATGATTTTTCACCCTAAAGGCCTAGGTTTGAACGATCAGAAAATGCCTGTGAATGTGCACAACACTGGACAGGATTCAGATGCCGTGATGACAGTGTCAAGAGCAAAATAGTGTTGCCAGGAAATCTTTTTTATGGGGAAAGAATGTATCAGCCTGAGATGTGGAACAGAAAGACCTGAATCCCTTGCAGTGTTTGCCGGATAATAATTTAACTTTCTGTTTCATTTCCATGTATCTCTACCTTGGACAAAGTGGAAAGTATGTGTTCTAGTTAGAAGAAAGTCATACTTTTTCTAAAAATACAAAAGAATCCAGTAGTGTTCTAGTCTACATTTCCGGTTTTTGTGAATTGAATTTAGAGTGAGCTAGCATTCCTGACAGTGGAATTCAAGGAGGCTTAGGATATTTTTTGTGTGAGGAGTTGCTGTTGTTCAGTACCATCAAGTGGGTGCAACCCATCGCTGCCCTCTGCACAACAGAGTGGAGCTCTGCCTCGTCCTGCTCCGTCCTCACAGCTGTTCCTGTGCCTGAGCCGCATGCTGCAGCCAGTGTGAATCCATCCCTTTGAGGGCCTTCTTCGTTGCCACCGACCCTCCACTTTCCCATGCACGATAGCCTTTGAAAAGAATTGCTGGATTTAAAATGTGGTATGCAGAAGGATATGCAAATGACCATGGTCGACTAAGAGGACAGATCAATCTGTGTTGGAAGCATGGCCAGGGTGCTCCTTGCAGCCTAGGATGGCAAGACTTCATCCTACCTATCTTGGACATGTTGGGAGGAAACACTATTCCCTGGAAAAGGACATCATCCTTGTGGGGTTGGGTGGCAAAAAAAGTTCATGACAAAACCTACACGGTAGTGAAATTACCACATAAATAGTGTCTTGGCAAATAGTACCTTTAGCAACCAGGCAAAATATATTGTAGTCAAAATCCTATTTGTTGCTCTTAAAATTGCAACCCATGGAAACAAATATTTGCCTTAAAACCATATCATTGGTTCTCTTGAACATATTTTTGTAGTTTGAAAAGAAACAAATTTTATTTCTTTATACCTAGCAGTTTCTATAGAAGCAATTAACAGATTGATAGTGGTGTCATGTAAGAGCTTTATTGCTAATCACAAGATCTGTAGTTCAAACCCACCAGTTGCTCCTATAGCGAAAGATGAGGCTATAATATACATAAAGATTAACTGTTTCAGGAACCCTATATAGGATGGCTATAAATTAGAATCAATTCTATGGCAGTGTTTCACCTTCCCCGTCCCCTTCTTTCTGTTCCCCTTCCTCTTCCTTCACCACCTCCTCATCCTCCTTCCTCTGCCTCGTCGTCTTGTTTAAAGAAGAGATTCTGAAGTCCTCATCATGCTGTCATCTAGACATTAAGTCTTAAGCTGCAAATCCATGTGCCATGAGCTTCTCTGATCCTATCGAGATGTGCGGTCTTGAAATTCCTAGGTAGCGGGGCTATGAGTTGGAATCAGTGTGATGACACCGAGTTGTTGTTGTTGATGATATTTAAGGGATTATTGACTGGAGAATTAGAGTTTTCCTTTTTAGATTTTTCTCAAAATGCTAGTAAAAGAATGAGAACAGGAATGCTTGAATTTAGCAAATATCTTATGTTGTATTCTTGTATCCAGTAAATATAATTCCCAGTTCTCCTTATCTATAACCACTAGATAAACTGGGCTCATCGATGCAGGTTCAACTGAACCCTGTTGGGACTTTGCATAGCTGCATGTTTAATTTAGAAATTCTTCATGCACTGCTTTTCTTTCTGTGGCAAGGTATATAGTTATTACAGACTTTTAATGTGAATTAAAGTGTGCATAATTTTAATACCTTCAATATTGAATTCTTCTGTGATTTCCTAAGAGAGTTCAGAGGCTTCCCCGCCTTTTTTCTCTATCCCATTATTTCATATATTAGAATTATAAATGCATGTCACAAAATATTAACCCTTTGTGTTTTATGCAGATTAATAAAAACTCCTCATATAGAATTATATAAAAGTCTAAAGTCTGCCTTTGTCCTCTTGAAGAAGTGGCATGGGGGTTGTGGCCACCCTCCTTCCTCAGACAACTTAAGGGGAAAGGAGAATTGAACTGTACACTTGCCTCCACCCTCCATCTTTCTTTATTCCGAAACCAATCGTCTCTCCCCTGGTTCTCTGCTTCTTTGCTGGTTTTGATCATCCATCTCAAAGGTCACACAGAATTCAAGAGCAGGGACTTTCTTCAGGAGATTAACAGGTTACATGACAGGATCAAAAACCATTACGGATATAGACCTTTCATCTAAAGGTCACTCCTGCGAGGGGCTGGGAAACCTGCTCCTCTGTCACCTTGACCCCTTCCTGGTTGTCTCTGCTGTCTCTGCTACCTCTGCTTCTCCAAATAGGAAGCGTAGCTGAGCCTGACCCCTCTTTTTGCCCTGCTTCTGTGGAGGCTCACACTATACCAAGCGGAATGGGGAAACTGTTGAATGCCTTTGTGAGAGGGCCCTACCCCTGATTGCATGATCCCACCAGTTATTTCATGGGAATTACAAAGACCAAAGATAGAAGAACCACACCAAGTAATTTTATTTCAGCATACCTCTAGTTTATTTCAATTGGACTCTCACAGTTCATTTGCCAGGGGCAGTGAAATACGTATCGTAACTATTCTAGCCAAAATCTCTAATTCCCATTCAATGACCTTTCCCGTGTGGGTCTGCTTGTAAAGTGGAGGTAGTAAATGTGAATAGATTCCCTGCAATACCACCCTACTGAATGTCACATGAACCCATTGAGCAGCAGAAGGAGGGATCATATTGCCAGCAAGTGCCAGGGGTTAAGCATATTCTCTGGCCCTGGGGTCTCTGTGCAGTGAACCACCATGTGCAGAAGACAGCTATAACATGAGAGGAGCAGCAGCAGAACCAGAAATCAAAGTCTGGAGTAGAGAGGGACTTCACACCCTTTGGAATCATAAATCTAAGTGCTTTGGTCCAGGTAGTTTATGGAGTGAAATGGCTCTGGACATTTAACTGGGGTAGTTGGGCTTGCTAACTCATAGGAGTGCCTGTAAACTTGCAAGTCTTCCTGGAGTGAGGTGCCTTTGGGTACTTAATTCAGGAGTCTGAGTATGCTGGCCCATGGAGCCTGAGCTGAGTGCCTTCGGGATGAGGCTTCCAACAGATTGGTGTGCACCTTTGGGTATTTATTATCAGACATGAAAGAACTTCATTGTGTGTCCTGATAAACCACCCAAACCTGAGAATTTTTCATTGACATTACAACCTGCTTACTTCCTTCATAAACACTTTAATCGTGGATTTTGTCAATTCATTGCTGTCATGACAATGAATATGAGAATCCATAGAGGTAAAATTGAGAACACTAATTCAGACAACACACAGTTATATATACGTAATCTTCCTTTTCTCAATATTTTATATTGCATTCTGGATATAACTGGAAATAATGTTTAGATAGCAAAAATTAGGGGCAATGGAGTCTATGTTCTCTATATTATCTGAGTAATATTGTAAATATTGTGGATTGTTAATCAATAAGAGGAGCAGTGCAATTTTTTTCTACCAAGTATTCTAAATGAACTGTTATCCTGTAAGCAGTTCTCATGCAATCATTGGAAGAGCTTCCAGTTTCTAGCATGCAGTTATCCCCCCCATTTCCTCCTACTCCCTGCTTATTTTCTGAAAAAAAAATGCTTTGCTTTATTTTGAGTTAAATACAGGTTCATTGTTGTTGTTGTTGTTTTTTTAAACACCATATTATAACCAACTGAATTTAAGTGATGAATAGAAATTGATGTTTATGAGCTCATGCTTATTTATATATTTATTCACAAAGAGATGTAGGAAAAACAGACAACATGATAATGCATAAGGAGCAAATGCAGTGCAGGATTACAAATGGAAATGTGGGCTGTCACTTCGAGGTGGCTCCTGCGTGCTTCTTCCAATTGACTGGTTCAACCTGGTTTGGGCAGCTGAGAAGAAAGACCAGAATCCTGACTACATTACCTCTCTCTTGTGTCCTGATGTTTCTTTTTAGGGGATAGGAACACGGAACTACCTAGTCTGCTCACTTTGTGATGTCTCTCCTGTCGTTCCATTTACATCCTTATATGGGGCTTCTTATAGACATATTTCTATCTTTTTTTAGTTAAAGTTCTCATTCTTGTAAATAAATGTGTCTGTCTTATGCCAAAGTTACTGTGCTATCAACTAATATAGGGAATCAATTAAAATAGATAAGAGTAGATAAAGGAGGACAAATGGTAATGCATGGGCTTTATAGCAGTGAATGGAAATAGAGCAAAGTAAATATAATTGTGGAATAATAGAGGATTGAATCAAGTGCAGTTGAGGGGAGAGAGATAAGCTAGTTATTCTTCAGGCATAGGTAAATGGATGATTTAGCCAGGTGTGGGGTACTGCAGGATCACCAACTTTAGAGGAAAATAAGCTCAATTGTGGCTGTAGTAAATTGATGTGAGGATTCTTTCTCTTGCACTGATTTGTGATGATTACTATAATGTTAGAATCAAATGCAGCTCATTTTACTAGGCATCATATCTGACTTAGAGTTTTCCCCTTTCCTTGAACTAAATTAATAAATTGACATGTTTAGAATTTACTCTGAAAATGAGATCTTAGATAAGCATTGATATTTCTTTTAAGTTCTACTGAATATTGAAAACAAGCCATAAAATCATATTTATTTATGTATATGCAATTTATGGTCTCTGAAGGAGGCCATAATACCAGTTAGGCACAAGAAAATGGATTATTGTAATGAGCTGATATGAGACCTAATTAGGATAAGTGAGGGATGTGATATGCTACAATATTTCCACAGATGTTAAAATCCCTTTGGGAAAAGTTTGGGTTCAGAGCCATCAATTGGATATGCTTAATATAAGTCATCAGCACAAAATTTTAATCAAATATAAGTAATAATTACAATTAATGTTGATATTTATACAGATTTAAATGTTTCATGCAATAGAGTAAAATAATATTTAAAATTTTTAGGGTTTTTCATTTGAATTTTGTTTTAAAATAATATGATTATTTACTATCAATGCGGATTCTAATCCAACTGATTTGGGGCATAACTTTGGCCAGCCAAACTTTTGCAAGTTGGTAATCTTTGAATCAAGAAGACAGCATGATAGCAAAAGGAATGAAGATGCCCTCTCTCTATGTGTGTGTGTGTTAATATGTGTGTACACATATATACACACATACACATATATATACAAAGGGACCCATACAAGCCATTTAATCTTTTAAGCATGATTTTGTTACTTGAAGTTCTATAAATATTGATGAAAAACAATTCAAAGACTTGTTGCTAATCCCTAATCTCATGTTATGTTATCTAACATAGTTCTGAAATTAATAAGAGCTGTCATTAAAATGTAGTTAAAGATTCACATTTCACGCTAAGCTGTCCACAAGCCTCATTTTCCTTAATTATGTGCAGATTTTCAAGACCACCTGTTTTCAGGAGGGCTTTGCATTTCTAGGAGGTCAATGAAGGGGAGAAAAGCAGAGAATTTGCCAAACACCTTTTCTAGACTTTTTGGTATTATGAATTCTTGTCCAGCTAGTGGAGGCTTCGGGTTGTCAGTTGGAAAATTCAGTCTGAAGCTATATAGAAGAAGAAAAGGACAAGGGAAATTTATTTTTAAGTAAGATTCAAACTGTACAAAACTTAAGTGTGTTAAGAGTAAATTTATCTTTTCAGTTCATTCAAGCTCTTACACATCCTTCTTAACTAAGTTAAATAAAGCATTTATTCACTTTTGACTCATTATTTCCTACTTACTAATGCTAAACTCAGGAATATATAAATTTTTTTAGAAAGATTATATTAATTTTCTAATGGCACAAATGTATATATGAATACAGAATTTTTAAATGTAAGGAATATGAAATGGTTCATTATTATTTACAAAAACTGATATTGAAAGATGGTATTTGACTTACATAGAAATAATTATTCTTTCAGGACTTAATAGTTTGGAGGGTTTTTTGTTTTTGCTTTTTAATACATTTAGAGATTCACTGGCATTCAGAATATAAATATTTATAAAATATTAAGTTATGCATTATAATTTTTCTTTGAATTTTTCTAAATATGTTCATTTCTTATTAAGATGCATTTTATAGAAGTGATTAAATGATTTTGGCATTAGAACCAAAATGCCTGGGTTTGAATCCTAACTTTATGATTTACTGAAATGACATCGGGCAAGTTTCTGACTCTCTCTGTGACTCAGTTTCCTCATCAAAACAATAAAGAGAACACCATCTATTTACTAAAATTGTTGAAAAGTATACAGCAAAAAAATAAGTTACTTCTGATAAAAGATGAAGCTGAACTAAGAGAGTAAGCTAGGAATAAAGGAAATCAGATATTATAGTAATTTATATTTTATGAGTGAAATTGACAGAGCTTACTGAAGTATTAAGATCTGAATGATTTAAGTTGTCAGTTAATCTCAAGTTACAAGGAATGACATCTTTCCATTTGGCATGGGGATATATATGTCATCTCATTGAGAATGCAGACCCTTATAACAGATCACAGCCCCTAGTCTTCATAGACATGGGCAGTAAAGTAACCTATGTTGATTTACTTAATGCTGTTAATATAGTGACTTTATTTAATACAGTCTGTATGGAATTTTTATAGCACTGCATTGCTCAGAGGCAAATATGATGGATTCAGATGTTACTCAGAAGTCTTACTAACCTTAGAATATTCTCCTACTTGCCTGTCAGTGCCCCAAAAGCTGTTTTCTACAATTTGGTTAATCAATAGAATTATCCTGAGGATGGCCTAAGACTTAAAGAATCTTTACATTCAGTTCGTTTGCCTGGAGTCAACAATTGTTTTTCATAATCATCCTGAAAGCTGAGTTAATATAAGACATCTGTATAAGACTCCTCCAGGGTGTGAATTTCAAAGGAAAAAAAGTGTTTTCTCTACTTACTCTAATTAAAAATGGGATGCCACTAAGATGGCCTGTATTTCTGCCAGTCTCCCTCTTGGCTAAAACTTGCAAAGTAAGCTTCTCTTTTTCTTGTTCTTTTTAAAATAATTTTAATGGGGGCTCATATAACTCATCACAATCTATACATCCATCCATTGTATGTCCCTTGACATATGTATATTTGTTGCCCTCATCATTCTCAAAACACTTACTTTCTATTTAAACCCTTGATATCAGCTCCTCACTACCCCTTTCCCTTCCTGATCCCCCTCCTTCATGAACCCTTGAAATTTTATAAATTATTATTACTTTGTCATATGTCCATGTTACATTGTCCGATGTCTCCCATCATCCATTTGCTCATTGTCCGTATCCCAGGGAAGAGGTTATATGTAGATTCTTATGATAGGTTCCCTTTTTGTATCCCACCTTCCCTCCACCCTCCTGGTATCGCCACTTTCACCACTGGTTCTGAAGAGATCATCTGTCCTGGATGCCATATGTTTATGTTTCCTATCTCTACCCGTGTACATCTTCTGGTCTAGCCAGATTTGCAAAGTAGAATTCAGATCATGTAGTAGGGAGGAGGAAGCTTTAAAGAACAAGAGAAAAGTTATTTTGTCATTGCTACACTGCACCCTGACTGGCTCCTCTCCTCCCCTCCACCCTGCTGTAAGGGGATGTCTGTTACTTACAGGTAGACTTTGGGTTGCCAACCTGTACTCCTCCTCATTTACAATAACACAATTTTCAGTTCTTTGATCTTTCATATCTGATCCCTTCGACAACTTGTGTTCACAGAGGCTGATGTGCTTCTTCCATGTGGGCTTTGTTACTTCTGAGCTAGATTGCCGCTTGTTTACTTTCAAGCTTTTAAGACCCCAGACACTATATCTTTTGATAGATGGACACCATCAGCTCTCTTCACCACTTTTGCTTATGCACACAATTTGTCCTCAGTGATCATATCAGGAAGGTGGGCACGAAATGTTATGATTTTTAGTTCTTTGAAACCTGATTACTGTTCCCTTTGACACTTCATGGTCACACAAGCTGGTATGCTTCTTCCATGTGAGTTTTGTTGCTTTTGAGCTAGATGGCTGCTTGTCTACTTGTCCTTTGATACCTAGACACCATCAGCTTTCTTCACCACATTTGCTTATGCACACATTTGTCTTCAGCAATTGTGTTGAGAATGTATCATGAAATGCCAATTTAATAAAACAAAGTGGTCTTGTATTGAGCAAGTACTTGAGTGGAGGCCCAATGTCCATCTGCTGCCTTAATATTAAACCTACAAATATATGCACATAGATCTATTCCCCCATCATCATAGATAAATATATTTACCAATACACATGCCAGTATTTAGATCTCTATAAATGCCCTTTGCCTCCTCATTCTTTAGTCTATTTCCTTTTTCTTTCCTCTTGTCACACTCTCATGCTCAGCCTTGATTTGGATTTCAGTAATTTCTCTCTGCTACATTACCCTTGGTCAATCCCTACCTGGTCTCTCAAACCACCTTGCCACTGATTTTGGTCAACGTATTGCTCCCTTGTTCCTGGCTTGGTCAATACCACCTCCTTTCCCCCCACCTCCCTCTCTCCCATGTCCCCCCAGAACCACCGGTCCCATTGTTTTCTCTGCCAGAGTGATCATCCAGTCTATGTTATCTAGATAGACCTGCAGAGATAATAATATGCACACACATAAAAAAAAAGACAAAGCAACAAAAGAAAACAAGATGACGACAAGAAAAAAAAAACTATGTCCAGAAAAAATAAATAATAAAATAATAATAGCAATAAAGTAAAACCTCTAAATAGTTCATGGTCTGTCTGCTGACCTCTATGAGTGTCCTCTAGTCAAGTGCAATGGAGATTGACCCCCTAGCTCCAAAGTCTATCCTTGGCACTTCCTTGGGACCTTCATGCTCAGGTCCCCATGCTACTCCACTGCACATCCTTAGTGTTTTGCCTCAGTGTGCCGGGATCTGACTGGGTGCAATCTTGACACTGTCTCCAGTGTTGTACCTCATAGAGTCATGTGACCCTGCTAGTGGATCCAGCCATATGGTCCTCTCTGTGTGTTGGCTGTTCTGAGTAGAGTCCCCATCCTCAAGACTTGGTGGGCCAGAATGTACTACACTCTCTCTTCCTCCCCCGTCATTTGTTCCTGTGTGCTCTGGTCAGACATTTCCATTTCCCTAAGTTCCAGCTTCAGTGCTGCTTCTGAAGTAAATTCTTCTGGGGGGAGGAACGACTGTCCACATAGTTAGGATTGGGGCTAGGTCCTCAGACCCTTCCACTGGCTCCTCACTCCATGCTGTCATGCTAAATTCATAACCAGGTTTAAATCTGGTTCTTCTTTCACTGTGTAGATATAAACAATACACTCCCCTTGGGTGGGTTAATGCCCTGTTCTCCCACTACAAATTGTGATCCCCCCCCCCACTCCTTTTCAGTTGACTACCATATGTAAACCTGGGTTTGGTCTGGCTCCCCATTCTATGTGGACCTCATGGAGGGGATTTTTGTATGCAGTAGTTATTACCCCATGCCCCTTTTGCATTTTTTAAGCTTACCTCAGCAGATTCATGTTGTACTTGTCCTTTTGTACTTTACTTACTTAACTTAGCATGATTTCCTCCAGTTCTTCCCATGCCGTGATGCGTTTCATATGTGCATCACTCCTTTTCAGTGATGCACAGTTTCCCATTGTATGCATGTACTATAGCTTTTAAATCCAGTTTTCTGTTGTTATAAATGTGAGTTGTTTCCAACTCCTTGTAATTGTAAACTGTGCTGCACTGAACATTGGAGCACAGATGTCTGGCAGTGGTTTGTTTCTTGTCTCTTCTGGGTATGTGGATCATCTGGTAGTTTAATTTTCATCTGTTTAAAAATTGCCGAGTTGAGTTCCATAGAGACGGTACATAACTACAGGTCCACTGGCAGTAGATGAGGGTTCCTTTCTCACCACAGCCCCTCCAACACTTGCTGTTTTCTGATTTTTTTATGTAGGCTATGTTTGAGGGTGTTAGGTAGTATCTCATAGTTGTTTTAATTGGCTACAACGTTGGCTCTTAGCTTTTCATATAAATCTGGTATAAAATTGAGAAATTTTTCTTCTATTCCTATTTTATTGAGTGTTTTAAACAGGAATGGCTATTGGATGTTGTCAAATGCTTTTTTCACATCCATCGATATTATCATGTGGTTGCTATGACTTTCCTGTCAATCTGGCAAATAGTACTAATGGACTTTCATTTGTTGAACCATCTCTAAATCTCTGGTATGAATCACACTTGGTCAGGGTAAATTATTTTTTAATGTCCTTTTGTATTCTATTGGCCAGTATTTTGTTAAGGATTTTTACACTGATGCCTCTTAGGGATATTTTTCTGTAGTTTTCAATTCTTATGGGATCCTTGCTGGATGTAGGTATCAGAGTTATACTAGCTTCATAGAAAGAGTTTGGGAGTTTTCTGTCTTTTTATATGTTCTGGAAGAGTTTGTGTAGGATCAGTGTCAGTTCTTCCCTGATTGCTAAGTAGAATTCTCCTGTGAAGCTATCTGGCCCACGGGATTTTTCTGTCCATTATCCCTTAATAACCTTGTTTATTTCTTGCATTGATATGGGTCCTTTGAGGTTCTTAACACCCATCCAGGATAATCTAGGGAGGGAGTATGTTTCTAAATACTTGTCCATGTCTTCCACATTGTCCGTGTCTTTCATAGTCCGAGACTTTCATAGTGCTGTGTATTTATTCTTTTGATTTCATTAGGGTCCATTTAATATCCTGTTTCATCCCTCATCCTTGCAATTGACATTAGTTCTTTCCTATCTTTGGTTAGATTGGCAGCAGTCTATTAATTCTGTTAATCCTTTTAAAGAACCAGCTTTTAGTTGCATTAATTTTTTCCATAGATTTCTTGTTTTCCCTATCCTGTGTCTCAGCTCTGATTTTTAATATCTTTATCCTTTTGCTATTAGTAGGATTGATCTATTGACTCTGCTCTAATTGGTGTAAGTTTTGTGTCAGCATATCAACCACAAGTCTCTTCTTTTTTCATGTGTACACTTATTGCTATCAGCCTTCCTCTGATAAATGCTTTTAATGTATCCCAGCCATTATGGTAAGTCATATTTTCATTATCACCCTTATTTTTTCTATAATCTAGGTCAATACCCACTCCTTTTGCAGTAGAAAATTTTTCATCCTCCAAATGTTTGCCTTTGTCTTCTTCTCTGTCTTTCTGATGATTCCCAGCCTTATGGCACAGACATCTATATATGGAGAGTGACAGCTGCATAATCTCTCTGTCTTTGAATTTATTCAAGTTTGACTGGTGTCCCAGTACATGGTCTATCTTTGAATATGTGCATGTAAGCTTGAAAAGATGTGATTATGTTTTTAATTTGGGTGGATAGTTCTGAAAATATCTATCAAATGAAGTTCTCCAATCGTGCTGTTTAGATCTATAACCTCCATGTTGAGTTTTTTTCCCGGTATCTGTCTTTTTCAGAGTGGTATATTAAAGTATCTAACTATAATTGTTGAGACTGTGATTTATTTTTTCATCTTTTGGAGTGTTTGATTTACGAATGTCACAGGTCTCTTATTGGATGTATATATATTTATTATGCTCACTGGTTCTTGATCTACTATTCCCTTGAGCATTATATAGTGCCCCTCCTTGTCTCTTGTTCTGGCTGTACCTTGAGATCAAATTTGATGGATATTAAGATTGCTAAGCTTTTTTTTTTTTCATTGCTGTTCACTTGGCATATTTTCTCCAGCCTTTAATTCTCAACCTGCTTTTGTCTGAAAACTTTAGATGTGTCTCCTGTAGGCAGCAGATTGATTGATTTTGTTTCCTGAATGAGTCTGTTAGCCTCTGCCTTTTAATGCCTGAGTTTAGGCCATTGATATTCATTTTAATTACATCCATCTATTAACTCTGTGATGTCATCTTGTAACTTTTGTGTTGGGTGTTTTCCTACTTTCCTTTCTTATCCACTTGTGCTGTGTGTATGTGGTTCATTTTTGCCTTCTTTTTACTTTTGAGTTAATTCTATCTTGTGACTATTTTCTCTTTGTCGTCCTATGGGTGGAGTTGTTCTATGTAATGGTCTCTTATTTTCACTGGATGAGGGTTGATTTTCTGCCCATACCACGATTGGCAAGGATATTTTGTAGGACTGGATTTCTTTTTATATAATCTTTGGGTTTTTCCTTGTATGGAAGAACTCTTATTTCTACATCTATCTTAATAGATAATTTGTCCAGGTATAGTATTCTTGAGTTTGCTATTTTCCTTCAGTTTTTGGAATATGTTATTCTATTCTCTCCTCTTCTTCATCATGTCTGCTGATAGGTCTGAATGTACTCTTAGTGGGGTACCTTAATCACCTTAAGTCACATATTAGTACTATTTGTTTTCCCCTAACTGCTCTTATGATCTCCTTTTCCTCATAGTTGGGTAATTTAACTATTATGTGTCATGATGACTTCTTGGAATTCAGTCTGGAAGGTGTTATTTCAGCCTCCTGAATTGTTGCCTGATTTTCATTTATTTAGCGGGGAACGTTTTCCTCTAAGAATTCCCTCACTGTTTTTACTTTGACTACTTTGTTGCGTCTTGTTCTGGCAGTCCAATTATTCTAATATTGTTCCACTTCATAACATCACACATGGTCGTCAGGTTTTCTTCAGCCTCTTTGATTGTCTTATTTCACTGCTCTTCCTGTTTTTCAGGTCTGTTTTGGTTATCTTGTAGGTCATTAGTGAGATTATCTCCCTGATGAGGTCTGTTGGCAGTCTGTCAATTTGTCACTGGATTTTGTTATTTCCTAAGTCTTATATTTTCCTCTGGTGTGCTTCCTTTACCTCCTCCATCATTTCATCCTTTTTCTCTATTGCTCCCCTCATAACCTGTGTGACTGCAAGCTGCATTCTGAATGTTCTTTCTGTGACTGGTCTAAATATGCATCTTTTATCCACATTGTGAGGTCCATGATTTCTTCTGGCATTGTCTTCTGTATTTCCTCTTTTGCTTTCTTTTTTTGTGGAGGGCATCACTGCCCTCGGGTGGGAGTGGGAGGCCCAGTCTTGCTTCAGGAGAGCTGCTGCTGGATTTGAACTGCTAAGCCAGTAGGCTGCAGTCCCATACTCAACCACTATGCCACCAGGGCTCAGTCCCTGTACCTCCTCTTTTTCGTTGAAGCTGTTGGGGCTGGTTGCTGTCTACCTGTTGTAACAGAGGAGCTTGGAGCCATCTTCCTGATCTGAGGAACACTGGGTTCTCTCTTGGGGCACTCATATTGTACAAACTACCTGCAGGTAGCTGTGCTTGGGGCCCAGGCTACTGCTGTATCTTCCTCTGGTTTCACTATTAACTTAATTGACCAATATTTCATTATGTGGAATGTAAGTTGGTTAGTTCTCTCATGGGACACTGGTTGGATTGTTTGGGGCCCACGAAACTAGAGTTTCACTAACAGATGTGTAAGTAAGTCATTGTGTTTTGTCTCATGGTGCTTGAAGGATCTCGGGTGTCATGTGCTGTTTCCCTCCACAATTGGCATGCTCAGGAATGAGTGTGGGTGTACCCTCCTCAGTGTAGAGAACCGTGGGAGGCAGTCAGAATTACCCTAGTCAGAGAGATCTCCAAGAAGTTTGAGTGAGTATTCCCGTGGTGATGGGAAGCTCCACCAGTGGTGGGCAGAAATTCCCCGCACCACTTTTAGAGCCTTGGGCTTTAGGCTAAATTTCCTCAAACTGTTTGTAGGAGAGAGCCTCCAGCCACTTGGGGTTTAGAGAAGGGATGGTATGATTTCTCGAGCTGCATGTAAAGCCAGCAAATGTGGGTGGGATGTCCCTCAACTGGGTCTTCAGTGTCACTCTGGGTGGAGGAGAGTGGCCTCAAGGCTAGTGACTTGTGAAAGGAAATGGGGTGAGGGAGAAGGAAAAGAGAGAAAGAAGAAAACAGAGAAGGGAGCAAAAATGCCAAGTAAACTAACACCCACTCACAAAGAAAGCATAAAAACTAAACAAAAGTTAAAACCATCCAAAACAAAACCTGCAAAAAGGGAAAGCTGAATCAGTTGAGACTGTTTTGAGAAAGAGAGAAGGGGTAAAAGAGGAGAAAGGAAGAAATAGTGAAAGAAGAATAAGATAATGACAAAGAATAATGAAATGAAAACACTTGATAGCTGAGCCCCATGCCATGCCATGTGTCATAATGCTCATGCTGTATGCTGTCCTGTCACAGGGGCCAGGCTGTAGCTCTCCCCACTGAGCAGGCAGAATTGCCTTAGGCAGAGCATAGGGGGCTGGAAACCAGGAGTGGCATGTGGAAGGAAAGAGGAAGAGGAGCAATACAGAAAGAGAGGAGAAGAATGCAAAGAGAGAGAAGAAAAAAGAAAGGGGCAAAAACACGTCTGTGCACACTAAGATTGATTGTGACTCTAAAGAGAGAAGAGAGAGTAAGGAAAACAATGAATAAAGAGATAGCCGATTTCTGATCTTCGGACCAGAGAGCGGCCTTGTTGGTCCTGTGCCTCGACCTCCAAGCAACACTACCTGTGGGACACCTAATTGTGGACTGTGTTACTGTGAGTTGAGGATCCTTCAAGCCCTACTTCGCCATGCTTCTGGGATATACATCTCTTGAGCTGGGGACTGTTGGACTCTGTTATCTGGCTGACTGTTGGCGACAGTTGGTGACTGTTGGTGACTGTTGCTCTGCCGTTTGCGGCCTGTAACCAGATAGCCTGGATTGCTCTACAGAGGACTATTCAGTGGCCCTCAAGAATTGAAGGACTGCTAGTCTTGTAGTTGCCTCACGCAAATGAGTTTGACTGAGCAATCTGTATTGCTTTATAGTTAACTTTTTCTCTTTTTATTTTATATATCTTAAGTGAGTTGCACCGAGCAATCTGTATTGCTTTATAGTTAACTTGTTATCTTTTTATCTTATATATTATCTTTCTCAGTATATAAATATATAAAAAGGCATTACTAGTGTCCTGAATTTTATTTCTCTAGAAGAACCCTGTCTGACACAAATAGAGTTATTTGAACCCTGCCCCAAGTGGAAGGTTGGTGTACCCTTTTAGTGCAGGGACCCACTGGTATTGGGAAGAATTGCCTTAGTTGGCAAGGTCATCTTAAAGGTCCAAAGGAGGTTTCCTCAGCAGCATGGAGAACTGTCACAGCTGCCTTATATGGTGTACAGCCCTCCCATAGAGGACCGGCTGGATTTCCCCCTGCTATTTGGGTTCAGTTGCCATAGGCCAAGGGTAGTGGCTTGGAATCCAGCAGTGGCATGTGATAGGAAAGTGAGGGAGAGAAGAGGAAAAAGAGAGAAAAAGAAGAAGAAAGAAAGAAAAGAGAAAAAAATGGGCCCATGGAGACAATCTGCTATGGAAAAGATAGCAGGTTAAAAGAATGAAGAAAGAAGAAATAGAGTGATAAATAAGGAGATAACATAGGCTTGATCACCTGGCCATGGAGCTGGAGGAGTTCTAAATATGCCTCAAGGTAGCAGTGTGGTGTGCTTGCTTGATGTGGGGTCCCGGAGATGCTAGGTGGGACTACCCTTGAAGGTGACATCATAGCAGCAGCCATGTGTCAGTTTCCACAGTGATGTTAAGCACTAGAGTTCACTGGTATGCCTGCCATGTGCACTGTATGTAACAGTTACCTCAGCCTTGTGTAGGGCCCCTGTGCAGGTACAGCCTCCCCATCTGTGTGTAGGCTGACTAGAGGGGATCTGGCTCATTAACCTATCGACATTGCTTATTCCTTATTAATTCAGAGGTTTTTTGTTTAGCTTTGTCTTTTGTGTTTTGCCCTGGCCAGTAAAAATAGAATTAGATTACTGTCAATTGACTCCCTGGCTCTGGGCTCTGACTCTTTTCAGTTAGGAACAGGGTCTTTGTTATGTTGAAAATCTCCAGACTCTGTAATTAAATTGCGGCACTCCTTAGTGTGGCTTCGCTTCTTTTGCCAATGTATGTTAAGGGACTCATCTATGTGCTTCCTTGGAGCTTGATCAATGAGTCTGATACTTGTCAATTTTACCCAGAAAATATATTTTATTTTGGATTTATGAGTTGTCTTGATTTTGGGGTTGTCACACTGATGACCAGAGGGGGAGGTCCAGCTTATTAGGAAGGTTGTTTTCTTCTCAGTCAGCTAGAACTGAATTTGCCCCTGGACTGTATCTATCTACTTTTGTGCCACTCCATTTCCTGACTCAGGTAATTTCCTGTTTTTTTTTTTCCCTATACTCTACATGATGACTTCCCACTGGCTCTCACTTCCCAGACTCTATAGTGCTGAGTGTTCTGATGTGGGGTTCTGTGACTACATCTCAGAGGTTTTCCTCTTGTCTGGGATTGTCTGCCCTTTAGAGTGTCAGCATTGGGAAATCACTATTTAATGTGAAGAGGAAGAAGCTTTCCACATGAGCCTAGTACACTGAACCTAGAGCAATTTAGTGTGTTCTTGGTTTGCTTTGTGAGTGAAGATCACAAAAAAGTGGGGTTCAGGATGGTACTTAATTCTAATTTCAGGACTTCACTTCACCTTACTTCACAATTTTTTGGTCTGGCAGCAGGCACTCTGAGTGGGTGATCTTAACAAGACATGGTTTTCTCCTCCCTCTTCTCTTTCTAACATGACTCATGCCTCTAGCTCTCTACTCTTTCCTCTCTTAAATTTCACAGGTCTGTCTGCACAATTGCCTCTTGATCCACACATAAGTTCCGTGTGAGCACAATGAAGTGTTCTGGAATTCCCATTCTTCTCAAGGTTACCCACAAAATTTATCATGATTCTCACAATTGAAGGTGTTTGCATAATAAGCAACCCTCTACTACGATTGGCTTTGAGCCAATATCCATTTCACATCATCAGTGATAGCTCTTAGTCCACATTCTCTTTGGAACCGGCCTGAATTTCTGGGGGTTCCCTGTGAATATACTGCTGCAACCGTTGCTGCATGCTTTTAAGCAAAATTTTACATGTATGGGATAACCATGATGTGGTTCTATAGTCAGAGCATTCTGCCGGGGCTCCTTCCTTTGGAATAAGCAAAAATACATATCTCTCCTCATCACAACTGACTTGATAGCACCTAATCACAGAGAAGATAAGAGCATTACTTTGGGCTTTCTAAAGTAGAAATGTCAGAGTCATTCTCAACTCTTCTCGTATCACTTCCAAACAAGGTAAACTTCCCCTATATGACTTGTTAACTTGCACCTTCAATATTTAAATCTGTCTAACTCCCTTCAATCCCAGTACTAAACAGTAGTATAAGTTATCTTTTGCATCTCGAAATTAGGCCCTTCTACTTTCCCTCTTATCACCTTTCAAGCAGTTTAATTCATTTCCTAATTAGAGAATATGTGGAAAACGAAGCATAAACTAAGACATCACTTTTTAGAGTACAGTTCAGAGACATTAACTGCATTTACAACTCTGTACAACCATCACCACCATCGAGTTGCAAAATGTTGTCACTGAATTTTACATTTAATCCATTAAGAAGTTTCTTTTCATTTCTCCTTCTTCTAACACCTGGTAACCACAAATTTGGATTTTGTTTCTGTTGATGTATCTTTCTTGGATACTTAATATAAGTGGAATATTTTTGTATGTGGTGTTTTGATTTGGTCTCTTCTTTTCATAATGTTTCTAAGATACATTCATTTTGTAGTATGTTTCAACACTCCACTGCTTTCTTTATGACTGACTAATATTACATTGTACAGTTTGGATAGTCCATGATAAGTAGTCTTTCTCCACTTATCAGTTGATGAACTCCAGGTTATTTTCATATTTTGGTCCTTGAGCATGGTGTCTATGTCATTTGTATCCAAATTTGTGTGTTTTTTTTAAATAGACATTTGTCTTCAATACTTTTGATTCAGTACCTATGAGTTGAAGTTCTGAGTCACACCATAGCTCTGTTTAACTTGGAATAACTTCCAAGCTCTTTTCCACAGCTGCTATACCATAATTATGAAGATATGTTGAAAGCACGTCCTTGATCACTTTATTTCTCTGCATTAAATCTCTCAGTGTATTTAAAATAAAGCATACTTTCCTATTCTAACCTACAAAATATGCTCTGTCCATCCAAGAGTAAAACATGTATTTCTATAATCAAATTTCTTTCTCTCTGTTTGTATTCAGATCACCTTGATTTGTATATGGTAACCTGTCTATTACTCTAATTTCTAAAATATTCTAAAGCCCTTTGTACAAATTATCTTCTAGTTCACTTTCCCTCACTCCCTTCTTCATTACAATATTGTTCCCTCAGACCTATTTAAATCCATTCCCTCACCCATATGTTCCACTACAGAAAACTGGTGGTTTTCTCCTAGCTTTTATCATGATGAGAGGGTCATTGGGAGCCAGAATTAGTGCAGTGGTAGTGCAGTTGGTCTTGTTGTTTGCTGTCTGATTTATAACTTCCCCCCATCTATCATATATTTTTTGTTGCCACCTTCTTCAAATGCCTAAATTTCTCCAAACTAAAGGCTAAGTATCTGCTTTACCTCCCCTCTCCCCTTGCTGCCCAGTGTTTGAGATGCTCAGGCACGTTTATTGACAGAGTTAATGCTCTTGTCACATCTATTTCTAGCTTTGTGGGGGTGAATTTTTATATGTGTTAATGATCTAAGTGGAGTTCTACTTAAAAAGAAACAGCACTCAGAAGGTTCTTCCTGCTTCCTTTGTGTTCCACAGAGTCACATAAGCCCAACAATGTCCACATTCTGAAATGCCATAAGCTTTTAGTGTTCTTTGGATACTGTACCTAACCCGAGTTCTATTAAGAGTATATTTTGTAAAATTACCCTGAATGAATGCAGTTGGCCAAGCAATGGCCTGTGTATGGCTGCTGTTCTATCCTGAGGACTCTCCCTGCACTTGAAATTGCTTGGGATGCAAATTCAGAGTCACAACTACTCGAGACTTTCTGTGGCACTATTTGGGATGGTAAACAATGCAGAGATTAGAATCACAGCCAGAACCAAAAAAACTACAAAACCTCTCTGCCGGAATAACTTTCGGAAATTGTGCCCCTGAAGAAAGCAGATGCTCAGGAACAGAAATTGGTTATCAGAACAGACTTGTTGTAGAACACATGTACAAGTGTATTTGTAAACACCGAGATGTACAAACAAGCATAAGCAAATTAAACAGCTTCAATGTGTCAGAAAACAATTTCTTTATATGTTTAGCATTTTAATATTATAAGATGAAATTGCTGGTGCCATAAAGAGATAATGTTTGGGATCCATTTTTTCATATATTGCCCACAGGTGAAATGGAATAATAGTTTCTTAATTCAATCAATGAATGATTCACCAAACAATGGGGTTGTCTGGACAATGTTTCCTTCTCCCTGACATAGAGTTAATGGGGACTCCTGGCAAACTGCTCTGTGGGTTTCCACAGAAGGTTTATTAGAATAGACAGCCTCATTTTTCTCTAATGTTGTTGTTGGTAGTTTCGAATCTCTGGCCTACTTGCCTGGACAATACAATATATGATATCTTAAAAATAATAACAAAGACTAGCCAACAATAAATATCTGTTATTGTTAGGTACTACTGAAGTTTTTCAACCCATAACAAACTTACATGCAACCAAAGGAAACACTCCATCCTTATGATTCTTGCTATGGCTGAACCCATTATTGCAGCCCCTGTGTCAGGCTGCTTATTGTCTTCCACTTTTTTGCTCACCTTCTACTTTTTTTTTCAGTTTAAAAACTTTTATTAGATAATCAGCCACTAGTTTTCATCCATGTTGATTGTCTGTAGATTTTTGAAAGTGGTGACAGGCACATAGGTAACCAAAGTGTAGAGCTTGTTTGGGGACTCTTCATCCTCATTAGTGTTTCTGGACAACCACACATGGATCCAGTATGGGACATTCCTGATTCCTTTGGTCCAGACAGCTTTGTTGAGCCTGGTGTCGATCCATGTATCTGGTGTCCCCTATCTCCTTCACAGCAAATTTCTGAATCTCCTTGTGCACCCTGTAGGCATGCTTCTTGAAGCCCACACCATGGATGCACTTGTAAATATTGATGGTGTGCTTTCTGGTCACAACCTCACTGATGGCCAAAAGGCCCTTCTTCTCACTGCCCTTCTTTGTGGGAGCCAACGTACGGGGACCCAGCTGGAAAGTGCTGACCTTCTACTTTAATCAACATAATCCCCTTTTCTAGAGATTGGTCCTTTCTTATAACATATCCAAAGTATGTGAGTTGAAGTTCCACCATCTTTACTTCTAAGATTCATTCTGGCCACATTTCACCAAGACAAATTTGTTCTTGAAAGTTCTATTCTTGGACTGTTCTTCTGCTATCCAGCGTATATACCATATTCTTCCCAATGCTGTAATAAAAACATACTGATTGCCTTTATTTATTGTTCAGCTATAGCATGACCAACATGTTTTCAATATGTCTATTAAGTAAAAAAGTGAGTGAACTCATTTTGATTTAAAAGATGTTCACATTTTTTTAGTGTGAGGGCTGGTGAATATATATGTACCCAAAATGAAAAAGTTGTCTGCATTTGGTTCTATGTTCCTTCTTCCAAATAAATATTGTTCACAAACTAGTTTTCAATACTTCTATGGTCTTAAATCTATCACATAAACCAAGAATAAATCTCCTATAGTATATAATCCTTTCTTGAAATTCCAATGCATGGTTGGCATTTATATCTCTGGATCTCAATATAATATTTTGAAGGCTTATTTGTTAACAAGGTAGATAGCGTGTGCATACCTGACTTGTACTTCAGCTTACTGCCAGCTAAAGGAACACTACACTTTCAGAGGGTGAAAAGGTAGAAATCTGTATGGCAATCCTGTAATCATTATTTAAACAGTCCTGTAAATCATCAATTAAGAATTTCCAGAATTTAAGTGATCGTACTTCCTTGTGTAAGTATGGGAACAAAAATCTCTTTGAGCGTGAACAAAAAAATAAACCCACTCATAAGTTCTTAGGAGCCTTCCATGATTTAGAGAATAGGTGGCATGTTGCAACTCAGCCTTCAGAGAAGATCTCCCATCTCACATGATTTCAGACACCAGGAACAGGTTGGTGGAAACCACAGCACAGAATCTACTTCTTTGCCCAGTAGTTATCGTACCTTCTGGCTTCAGCTGCCACCATGAGCTCATTTGTGTTTAAGTTTATGCCTTCACACTTACTAGATTCTGAATGTCCAACTTGAACCTATGCTAAGGTTTCTTGAATTTCAAATCTGTAGTTTTGAGCAAGAACTTTGGGTATATCCCTATCCTTGGGTATATCCCTGGGTATATCCCTATCCTTGATGCTCTGCATACTTTTCATCAGAATCTCCATCAGGGCTAATTCCACTGTCCCAGACCCTAAGATCATATCGCCACTATCAATGGCATTTTTGATGAACCTCAAGCTCCCAGGAATGGAGTCTTTTATTTGAGTGAGGGTGGGTTTATTTAGTTCTTTGATCAGAATGTGGCGGAAGCAGGTTACTGAACTTCTTGATGAAGGTGAACTCATCTACCAATGCATGCTTGGAAGCAAGGCCTGTGTATCGCAGAAAGCCTCAATTCAGGTTATCTTCAGAATAGGGAGCCACACAACCTCAGTCCAGTGTCAGCCACTGCATGTTTCTCTGCTTGGCTTGGCACAGGGCCACAAGGCCTTCCTTGTCTATCAATTCCATACTTGTCTAAAAAAGGCAATCAATAACCACAAACCCTGTATTGGAATCACCACTAACTTTCTTCTTCGATTCTATTCTTTTCTTCACTCAGTCATCAGTGAATTTTCTTTGAGCTTTTATAAGGTTCTCCCTCTCTTCTTTTGGCTTGTAAAATAAGCTAGTTCACTTCTGTTTTTACATATTTCAAAATTATACTGCAGGAACTCAGGTAGCATAATGGTTAGTGTTGGGCTGCCGACCTCAAGAGTCTCAGTTCAAAGCCACCAGTTTCTTTGCAGGAGAAAGACAAGGCTTTCTACTCTGGTGAAGAATTAGTCTTGGGAGATTCATAGGGGCAATTCTGTTCTGTCCTTCTGGTCTCTATAAAGCATTGACTCGATGGCAGTAAGAAGAACACACAGCCAGTGTAGACGTGTCAGGATCCCAACCTCATGGTTCGAAACCAGCCCTCTGATTAAGCTTGTATCCACTTCTGACTTATGTCTCAACTCTATGATTTTGACCATTAAAAGGTCAAAGGGCTCATCATGCTTGTTAATGCTCACTATAATTCTATTAGGATGTTATCCAGGGCTGAGCCCTGGTGGCGTAGTGGCTGTGCACGGGACTGCGGCCCACTGGGATGGAGGTTCAATTCTGGCTCCACGGAGCAAAGGCTGGGCCTCCTACTCCCACCACCAGAGGGCAGTGATGCCTAAAAAAAAAAAAAAAGGATGTTATCCAGCTCTGCATAGACTTTCCTTTGCAGTGGTGTCCTGTCCACATCTCTCAGGGTTTCTTTGTGAATCTCTTTGCTGACTTTGACTTGTTACAGAAATTGAAGGGCTTTCTCTTCATGACATCAAAGCCTTTGGTACTTATGTGGGGATACGGGCCTTCAAAAATACAGAGGTTGACCTACTTCATCAGCTCACCAAGCATCAGGATCTAGAAAGATGTCATCTCCAGTTATGCCATCCATGACTGTTGTAACTTTTGATATGAAGGAGGCTGTTGGGGGTTGACTGCATTTCATGAAAAAGCACTTTGCCATCTTTGTTAAATTTGATGTCTCTAGCACAAGTAACAGAATCTGCAAGGTGCTACTGGACCCAGCGTTGGTCCACAGCACATCGTGTAGCCCCCAGGTTGTGGGGACCTTGACTGACAACACTGCCTGGATGTCGGTCACCTGACCTTGGGTTCAGGGTCTTCACAGCTGACATGGTGGGGGCAGCAGAGGAGGAGAAACAGGAGGACAGCTGGCTGACAGAAACCTATAGAACAGTTCAGCATGGCCAGTAGGCCTACCTCCTCCATACAATATTGAGATCTCTTTTTATTCAGGAGTCACTGGACGGCTTAGTGTTCAACAGCTAATTAAAACGTTGGCAGTTTGAACCCACAAGTGAAGCACAGACAGGTCTGGTGACATTGGAATAGTCACAGACTTGAGCACTCTGTGGCACATCGTTTGGTCCTGACACATCTGGGTCATTGTGAGCGGAAGCTACTGCCTGTGTTAGCCTTTTCTTTCCTTGAGAAAATGTAAAACTGAGAAAACTGTGTTTTAATCAGGAGTTGTAGTTTTGGGGGAATTTTTTTAGTGCAGGGTATTCCACATCTAGGATAAAACAGGTACCAACATTTAAAATGTTGATATAACAAATGGACAAATAGCATTTCCACTAATATGTGTTTTACTTTAAAGTATTTCATCTTTTCCCCATCAACATATGGTTTTTATAAATTTACTTTATTTATGTATTGGGTAAATTGGGAAACTCTCAATATGTGGTTAAAGGAAGTCACAGAAACATCCCCAATGAAACCTGTTGTTTCATATTGGTTATGCTTTGGATTCTCAGAACCCATGAGACTCTGGGAAAGATGAGGCTTCCTGTTCCTATAAAAGTGTCCAGCCATGGAATCTCATGGGAACAGGTTCCTCTCTCTCCTACAGGGTCACTTTGAAACTGAGTCCACTGGATGGCTGTCACTTCAGTCAAAATCACCAAGGACAAGAAAATTCATAAAATGAAGACAACAAAATGTAGAACAATGAATGCCCACACACATATATGTGTGCATGTGTGTGTATGTTGCATATGTATTATCTACCAAATGGTTAAGTTAAACTTTTTTTTGATAAAAATTTATGTTGGGGGCTGATCCCCGGTGGCATAGTGGTTGCGTGCAGGACTGCAGCCCACTGGCTTGGTGGTTCAAATCCAGCAGCAGCTATCCAGGAGTAAGGCTGGGCTTCCTACCTCCCCCATATATATCTATATGCCCCCCAATATGTATGTATGTATGTGTGTAATAATATATGTATATATAATATATGTGTATATATGTATATATGTGTTGGGGAGAATATAGTGAAAGTAATATTGCCACAGTCTGTTCAAAGGATTACAGATTTTTTTGCCCATCTTTATAGTAATTAGAATCACGGAATAAATAGTAGTCAGAGATAAGCACAAAGACAAAGTGTTGAAGGATAGCCATAGTTGTGGTAGAAATTGCTTTAGCAGGGATGACAAAGAATCAGAGACTGAAGATGCCCTAAGTGTTCAAGTCTTCCAAGATGCAGCTCTGCTCCTTCTCCCTCTCCCCATTCTGCAGATCTCAGCCACACCCCACAGACACTCATGAAACGTGGAGAAAATGTCACACTTAGTGGTGATATTGTTCAGTTCAAAATCCACGATCTGGCAGAGACTAATTAAATCAAGCCATAAGCGAAAAATGTCTGTGCCACAGCAGGTATTCTTGCTTTCACCAAAGCTAAGTCTGGAAATAGAAGTTTGGCTTTCCATGCGAGGTAATGTGTCCTAAAATCAGCATGTGTACACCACAAAAGATGGTGTTTAAAGTTGCACCGTCTGCCAAAATAAAATTCAACCTGCCCTCAAAGAACCAAAGGGTGTAGCTGGGTTCAGACCCTCTACAAAAGCGAGGTCTTGAAGATGTCCCAAGGCAATAAATGATGTGGCTTGGCCCACACATTCCCCCAACTTCAGGTCTCAATCCCACTCCATTTGCTGATAGGACTTGACCCATAATGAGAAGAAATAATCATAGACATCTATTAGTAACTGAAATTTGAATAACATGAAGCCATGAAAATGAAATGGAACTCATAAATGTCCTTATCCTCGGCATTAGTAAGCTGAACTGACTGGTATTGGCTATATTGAATCAAACAATCATAAGATTTGCTACCCTGGGAATGACACTTCAAGAAGAATGTGGTCTAAGTCATAGAGAAAAAGAAAAAATTGAGATGTATATTGAAGTACAATATCATAGGGTACTTACTCAATCTGTGTATATATATATATATATATATATATATATATATATATAGAGAGAGAGAGAGAGAGAGAGAGAGAGAGAGAGAAGAAAGTAGCATCAAGATTGGAGGAAAGTTTATTAGCAAACTTCAGTATCCAGACAAAACAACCTTGCTTGTTTAAAGTGAATAGGACTTGAAGTGAAGCACTTGCTAATGAAACTCAAGGATTGCAGTTTTCAATATGGATTACAACTCTAGGTAAAGAGAATGAAAATCCCCCCAGCTATCCAAAGAGGCAAAATATTGTGATAAATGGAGAAAATATTGATGATGGTAAGGATTTCATCTAGCTTTGTTCCACAATCAATGCTTGTGGACGCAGCAGTCAAGCAATCCAAGGGCAAATTGCATTGGGTAAATATGGTGTGCAAGGTCTTTGGAAAGTGTTGAAGAGTCAGGATATTGTGTTGAGGACTAAGGTGAGCTGGATCCAAGCCATGGTGCTTTTGCCCATGCTATTTTTGACTACTTTTTGTGCATGCAAACATTGAGCATCAAATAAGGAAAACTGAATAAGAATCCAAGGTATATATTTGATTTATGGTGCTGGTGAAGAATAAGTAAAGTGCCATGGTGGACCAAAAAAGCAAAACACACATACACAAAGAGATCAGTCTTTAAAGAATACAGACAGAATTCTCTGTAGAAATAAGGGTGGCCAGGGTTCACCTCAGGTGCCCTGGGCATGTTGTCAAGCGAAGTCAGTTCCTGGAAAAAGACACTGGGCATGGGAAAGGAGAAGAGCAGCAAGAAAGAGGAAATTGCCTCGATGATATGGATGGGAAGAGTGGCTGCAACAAGAGGATTAGCCATAGCAACGATGGTGAAACGAGTACAGGAGCAGCAGGGAGTTTGTTCCATGGTACTTAGGGTGGTTCTGACTTGGAACCCATTGAATGGCACCTCACAACAGCGGACAGCAGACTTCTTTCTAACGGTTCTACTGTTGAGTTTTGTTCAAAGAGGCAGGGTTCTTTCATCACATTATTACAAGGAGGCATAATATCAAATTGTTTATGATTGCTAATATTGAACTTGCTCACAAAGCTGAAATACTCTATGCCATATTTCTACACCATGAAGTTATCTTTTCCCCCCCTACAAGTTTCCAATTATTCTTGGAAGACTAGTCACTGCCCAGGGGCCACTGTGGTCTGTATAGTGGAAACACAGCCATATAGAGCTAAGCTTACTTTCTAATAGGCTGCTGCACCCAAAGACCCTGCAGCAGTTTGAAACGATTTGACATTTTCTTTGTGACTTAAACTGTGATGAACTTTTGTTTGTAGGTTATATACTTGAAAGGATGATAATTCACTGATTTTCAATGTATGTATGTGTATGTGAGCATTTGTGTGTGTTTGTTTTTGCTCTTTTATACAATCTGGGGATAATTTTTGTTTCTTCCGCCTTTATTGAAATAAACATAATCTTCATTTATTGTTATAAATGTCATTGTTAATGTTATAAATGTCATTGTTATCTTTCTTCAACATTTTTTTTTGATTCCTAGAGCATGGCCTTCTACCCTAGTTATGACAGTGGGTGAATTCAATTACATTAAATTTTTATTGATACTTTATCACTTTTCATTGATTTGGCTTCTATGTTTTATCATCAATTATTATTATCAAAGAAGTCTATATGCATTGTTTCTGCACTTTTGGAATTCTTGGGGACTTGAAATTGCTAACAAAAGTTGAAGGGTCATGTGGAACAAGTTTAGGTTTGCATTAATCACAATTTTTCTCTCTACTGCCTTCAACCTCATGCCTAGCCTTTGATGTGCACACAATAACAATATTCTGAGAAAGACAGAGAGCTTTTTTCACAAGTAGCATGTAGTAGGTCTTTGGAAGAGTACTGATGTTGTCCCTAGCTCTTGCTACCAAACTTTATTTGGGGTATCATTGATGGAAATTGTGTCACATACCCATTTCTGAACCAATAGATGTTGCCAGAAGGAGGCCAGTTGCTAATTGTCTAGAGCTAATTTATTGAAGTGACTACTGAGAAGTAATAACATTCTCTTCCACTGATGCGTGGGGGCCAGTGATATCTGTGAAAAAATTCAGATATATGTGGAAATGGAGAAAAGGATGCTAGTGAAAGGAACAATAATAGATGTGGTGTTAATTTGCTTCTTATTGTAACTGTTTTGAAAGGGGCCCATCCACTCCATGCCCGCTATAATCAAAATATATTGTTAGAGGCCAGGGGACTATCCACAGTCAACATGCAGTTTGCATATGAATTGAATGTCCTAATTCCTGTTACTTTTGATGGGTACTCTGCCCTGGAAAACACCCTCTCCCCTTTTTTAACCCTTTGAGTTCTGTGTTAAATTTCTTGGAGCTGAACAGATACATTATAGCCTTGTGAAGTGACTGTATGTATACCTATGTGTTTTACATCACCATTTATTTCTATTTAGTCACTGCCATTTCCAACAGAATTGGTTGCCCTCCTGATCTTGTTGTTCCCCTCTGTCATATGAACACTCTGCTCCAAAAAGGGATGTGTCCTAATATCTCCATTCAGCTTCAAGGCTGCCTAATATCATGAGGAATTTGGCTCAGGCATAATCCTAAACCTTCCTTGTATTCTAAGATCTTGGTTTTGAAAGTAAGTAGCTGCTGGTTTGGCAATTCTGTTAGATACAAAGTTGAGGATGGGGCTGTCTGTCGTGTTGACAGTTAAGTATTGTAAGGCATTCTCTCCACCTCCTGGGATTTTATGTTGTTGCTAAAAAACACAACTAACTCTACTAAGTCCAATTTAAATTATGGGTATATATTTACTAAATTATGTCTTTCCCACATTTCCTGTAATCACAACCTAAGATATCTAAGTTGAACGACTGCCTCTATAACAATTGCACATATACCTAGTCATGCTTCCTGATGCTTCCCATTTGACTTAGGCAGATTTTAATGCAGAAACTACTGAGTCTGCTACATAGTCTATGGAATGACTTACATGAATGTATGCTAAAAACAGGTATTTCCAAATGAGATTATAAAAATATATTTCATATTCTAATAAAAATCTTAGTAAATAATTATGCATGAAATAATTTAAGTGCTTTTTCAAAAGTGAAATGAGCTCATTGAGAGAGTTACTAAGGGAAACTAATTTTAAAAACAATAAATCAAAATAACTCTCAGCAGGGCTGAGCCCCGGTGACGTAGTGGTTGTGCGCGGGACTGAGGCCCACTGGGACGGAGGTTCAATTCCAGCAGTAGGGCTGGGCCTCCTACTCCCACCACCAGAGAGCAGTGATGCCCCCCTCCCCCCCAAAAAAATAATAACGCAGCAAAAGCAGACTTATATCACACAATATTTCTAAGTGATAGTGTTATAAATATATGAGAAGAGGTGTAAAATAAAGGAAGGATTATTTTATAAAATTTGAATGACTTTTACTAAGGACTACTGTTATCTTATTTAAATATTAAATTTTGCAATTTTAAAGGTATTTGGCTATATTTATACACAGTTAAAATGATTACCAAAGGTGGTCTTAACTATGTCATTCTGTTTAGTGTTTGTCTTTAGTAGCATCAGTAGTATATATTTTTTCAGAGAAATATTTATCAAGAAAAACATTAAGGAACATAATTTAATCAAAGGTTAGTAAAGAGTCAGACCATGTACTCTCTTGAAGCAAACCAGTGTTCTATGGAAGACAAGACACAGTTTAAACTGAGAGTAAACTGGAGCTGTCCTGGAGTTGCCAGGATCCAGGAGCTAGCAGCAGATAATGCTTACCAATAATTTGTTAAAATCAAGGGTGAATTAGCAAAAATGGGGAGTTTACTTTACTGGTCAGACAGAACCTGTGTGGGTTAGCTATTTATTTGGTGTACATAAATGCAAGTATTTTTGCATCTGTCACAGGACAATCACAGAAATGGGAACATGGCATTATAACTACCTTTTCAAGTGTGTCTTTCCCCAGAGGCCCTTTGTAAAGATTTTCCAATAATTTTGTGCATCAAGACCCTCCAGGCATGCTACTGACACCCTGCATCTGCTTGGCCAGAAAGGAAAGACCCCTGGGGAACAAGCCACCCACACCCTGCATCACAAAACCAAACAAAACATGTCCTGTGGGGTATACGGTGAAACACCGGGGAGAAATATTACTGTTAAAACAGGCAATTTTGAATTTAACATGGATTCCAGATTCTTGTCAAGACTGAAGTAGAACTTAGGCCTCGGTTTTATTTATTGTTTTAACATTTTTATTGCATACAATGATTTACATGAAAATATCTGTCATGATCACAGAATGGAAAATTTACTGCCAAACTTCTCATTGAAAACACACACACACACAAGCTAAAAGATGATTAAAATAAATATTAACGAGACAAGATGGCACATTTATTCTAGAATTTATTCTAGAATAACCTACACATTGCAATTGAACTTATAGGACAAGGTAGGACTGCTTCATTTCTGACGACTGTAGCTGTTTAAGGGAATGGAAACCCTTGTCTTTGTCCTGTGAAGTGGCTGGTGGTGTCTATCTGATGGTCTTGGGCAGGGCTGTCAAACTGGTTGCCTGCTGGCAGCATGCGGCCGCCAAGGTAATTTTTTTTTGTGGCCTGTGATGCTCTGAAATAAAATGAAAATAGAAAAATTGTTATGAAGAAAATAGCATGTAGGGGAGATGGAGACAATACTGTTTACACACAATTCCCTCATTACATTTTATTTCAGAGCATTCTGGGCCACAAAAAATTTCCTCGGGGGCCATATGCAGGCACGACATGTTAGACACCCCTGGTCTAGGGTCTCGCAGCTCAACATATCACCATTAGAGTGGACTTTCTACTCCCTTAAACAGAGTGGACTTTCTACTACCTTACCCAGGGAAACCCACAGGGGCTCATAATTACTCTGCATGTTTCAGTAACTAACTGAAGCTTCCTTTGGGCCTTCCACTGCAAGCATAATATAGTCTTAGTTATAAAGGCTAAGTTATTATAGGGTTAAATGCCAACACTCCTATATACTGTGAGGTATATTTCTAATTGAAGTATGACAACCAAGTTTTCATGTCTCATTACATTTTTACATAATATTTTATTTGTAGTGTCATGATAAGGGGTGTGTGTATGTGTTTAGATTATTGGTAATATATTACTTTTCAAGTCAATATAGATAGAAGAGATATGTTCTATAAGCCTTTTATTTTTTGTAAGTTTGAAAAATTCATGATTGCTGTTGTTTTATTTTTGTAGTCTTTTATTACAGCAGATTTTCTCATAGATGAGTTAAGCATTAATGATATTCTAAGTTTCCCAAGGAAATGCCATAGTTACCAATACATAAATGATCACTTAAGTCTATAAGTAGATTGTTGGTCACACCTTTCTAGGGTAGAGTTGGGTGGACAAGTTATTTTAAGCAAAGTAAAATGTAGAAGCTTTTTTGTGTTGCACAATTTCATTTTCTAAGAAAATGCCAGCCTAGACTCTGAGTGAAAGTCTATTGAACAGCACTTCATGAATGGTAACAAACCAGATGTGTTGTTTTTCATCTTCTCTCTAAATACTCACTATGAGAAAACTTTTTTTCTGTTTCGAGAACAGGTTTGCAGTTCTTGTGAACAGGTTTGCAAATTTTTAAGCAGAACTCTCCCCCCCTCCATGGTCAATGGTGCCCTGCTTAAAATCTGGTCACCTACTGCTTCTCTATCCATCTCCAGGAGGGTTCGCCCACCTGCAGATACACACACGTGCAGAGCCTCCATCACATGAGGAGCTGTGTGAGATGGTCATGGTATTAGGAAGGTTGAGAACCCTACAAGTTCCTGAATGTAGTCAGAGAATAATTTTCCTGAACTTTTGACCAAAATAAAAAGCCTGAATTACACCTGTGTTTCCTCTACATTCAGCAGAATTAAAATGGAAGTTAACAGTGGCAGGTTCGTTATCTGGCTAGCAACCATGGGTAACTAGGGAGATATTTTCTCTGCAGTCAAGCTGAAAGAATGTCAATAAACCATTTCTCAAGGTCTCCCAATACCTTTTTTTATCAGATGGCCTCAGAAAATCTTTAGTTCATGATAAAGATGCAGAAACAAAGTCTCAGGCAAAAAAAGTCTTTGGCTCATCCTTATCTGAGTTGTTTCCCTGACTCCGCTTACAAGGAATGTTTCACTTGAGAAAACAAAGTAAGAGAGAAACCAGCTTTCTTCGGGAACCAGCTTCCTCTAAAAGCCACTTTATGTTGATCTTAATTTGTTACCGCTAATCCAGAGGTTCTCAGAGGTGACCAGACATCCCGCTGTTTAACAATTTGTCCTGCCGTGTTTTAAAATTAAATAAATATATTACAATTCTATTTTTGTGTTCTATGAACACTTTTGTTGTGCCATATAGCCCAAATTTTTAATCAGGAATACCACCACCCCCAACTCTGGTCAATGGTGTCTCGCTTAAAACAACTATTGTTTCTCTATCCATCTCCAGGCAGATTCGCCCACCTGCAGATACACGCACATGCAGAGTCTCCATCATATGACGGACTGTACGATATGCTCACGGTATTAGGAAGGTTGGCAGCCACTTTGTTTAACCCCTTACATATGTGTCCATGGCTCCTCTGGGTTATCTTCATTGGTCTCACTTTGGTGGGGCCCAGGTTCCCTGTTTAAACATCATGTAAGATCTAAATCCGTCATCTGGGTATCATTTTAATGGGTGTGTGTGTGGCTTCTTACTAAGTCATTTTTGGTGCTTGTCTGGGATCTGAAAATTGCTCTTCTTTTCAGTGGACTTCTAAGGATTTGTGAATTAAAGTTTGGTGCCAGTGTAAAAACCTATATGCGTGTTTTGGTTTTTCTCCTCTTTAAGACCTTGGGGACACTGTTCTGGAGGTAAGAATTGCTTGGGTTGGAACTTTCACTATCTTGGTTTGAAGTTCTTGAAAGATTTATTTGGTTTCCTTATTATTATCTTCTTATGTAGAATGCTGTGATATCAGCCTGTAGATGGTTTTATTTTCATTGCCTCCAATTGGTAAATTGAGTAGCTAGTTTTCATTGTCCTCTACTGGATTTTAGAAGGTAATAGGTTTGGGCTATTTTTCTTCTCTTTCTTTAAAACAAGTTAGTCTTCAACACTCTATTTTTCTTATCTGCATGTTATTTCTTTAATGAAAAGAAGAAGGGCTTATAAGAAACTGTTAGAACACCTGCTACTAGAATTAGTATGCTTTCATCCTACATGCATGGAAGAAGTCACATCACTGGCATAGTTTTTACCTAGGTAGAAGAATCCATTAATAAATTAGAATCTGAGGTCTTCTAAACTAAAACTACAACAGTTAAATGCCTATATTCAATTTCATGTAATTGAAGTTTTGTTTGAACTAACAGACATTTGTTGAAACAGTTACCACTCACCTAAAATCCATTTGTAGAGTGCCTATATGGATTGAGTCTCTGGTGAATTCCGTCTAACCGCAGGCTAGGGATGTGACTTGTCTTAGAACATTAGGAAGTGGATTGTAAGAGCTGTAGGTAGGGTACAATGTAACCTCTTCTCATTTGGTCTCTCTTTAGATGCATTTTAAATTTATTCCAGTTTTTAAAAATTTTCTGCTCCTTTTCGATGAAGATTTTTCTCTTTGGTTTGGTAATTGATGTTGGGTCCTTTTTGGTTTTCTGACTGTATGTTTTTCTGTCTGGAGAAACCAGGTTGGATGGATCAATGGGAAAGAGTAACTGGATTAATAATTCTCTGGGGTTATTAAAAGTGGAGTGGTTTGGTGGCAATGAGGAGTTGACAGTAATAATATAAGAAGTGATCAAATATTATAATTAGGTGCTATGTATTGAATATTATAGAAATGTTAAAGTATCATAATTAGTATACAATTACTTACCACATAACCTCTGATGGGACAAAATAAGGTGCCCCGATCCACTAAGTCTGCCAGATTTTGCACTCCTCACTACCTGTTCCCACTCAGCCCCCAGAAAAGAATTACAGGCATGCAGAGCTGGACTGCTTTGTAGAAGTGTGGAAGGGCAGCCGCCCTACCCTCTGGAGCCTTCACTCACACTGTTCCCCCCTCAAGCCTGCTCAGGTGTACTTCCATGAGGTTGCGAACTCCCTGGTACAGAAGGAGCTGTGAACTGTGGTCAGAAAACTTGCCACAGGCACTGCAGGTGAAGGGCTTCTTACTGGAGTGAATTTATAGGTTCCAGGAGAAATGGGAGTGCCGTAGCTATCTTGCCACACAAGAGGCACTAGTTGGGCTTCTTGCTTTTGTGCTTATTCATGTTCAATAAGCAAGAGATCCAGATGAAGGCCGTACCCCTCTAGCTCTAGGTTTATCATTTCTTACTTACACCCAGCTGCAGGGGCCACACTCTTCTTCTCAGGCGACCTGGAGCCGGTTCTGACTGCTGGCAACATTTCCTTATAACAGAATGAAACGCTGCGCAACCCCAAACTGTCTCATGTTTGAGCCCATTGTTGGAGCCACTGTGTCAGTCCACGTTGTCAAGGACCATCCTCTTCCTCACTGCTTTACCAAGCCTGGTAGCCTGGTATCCTTCTTCAGGCACTGATCTCTCCTGATATCATCTCCAAAAGAAGTGAGAGGTGCCCACATCCTTGCCTCTTGGGAGCATTTTGGCTGGACTTCTTCCAAGATATATGTGTTTGCTTTTTTGGTAGTCCTTGGTACATTCGGTATTCTTTTCCAGCACCATAATTGAAATCATTTCCCTCTCCCTCTTTGGTTCTTTGAATTTAATGTCCAAGTTTCTCATGCACATGGGAAACTTGCTTTATAATACTTTAAAGAGGGGGTTCTTTTGCAGCAGATTTGCTCAGTGCAATATATTGTTTCTTGAATACTGCTTTCATGAATATTAGTTGTGGATACAAACAACACAAAATTCTTGACTACTTCAATCTTTTCCCTATTTATCATGACTTTATCTATTGGCACCATTGTGAGGATATTGTTTTTCTTTATAATTCCTAGTTGTAATTTCTACTGAAAGCCTCAATCATTGGTCTTCATCAGACCTTCATTAGGAAGAAGGCTTTCTTCAAGGCCTTCTTACTTGTAACAGGAAAGGTAGTGACTTCTGCATATAGAACATTATTAGTAAGTCTTCCTCCAATTCAAATGTTACATTCTTCTTCATCTAATCCAGCTTCTCTGATTCTTTTCTCAGCATACAGAATAAATGAGTATGGTGAGAGGATACAAAACTTCTGTGAGTTTGAACCACACAGTATTCTTTTTTTCAGTTTCTATAACTCTCTCAATTCATGTACAAGTCTGACATGAATAAAATGAAGAGTTCTGGAATTCCCATTCTTGTCAGGGTTTGTTCTTACCCACATAGTCGAAAGTCTTGGCAGGGTCAATAAAATGCAAGTAAACATCTTTCTGGTGATCTCTTGTTTGACCCAAGATCCATCTGACATTAGCAATGGTATCCTTTGTGATATGTCCTCTTCTGAATCTGGCCTCAAATCCTGGCAGTTCCCTCTGGTTTGTTATAGATTACTGTGAAGTACTCGGGGTACTTACTTAAATAGGCCAAGACATTTGGAAGACAGCTACCTGGCCAACCAATGGAAAGAGATTCAAATGTGGACCCATTCCTCAGAAAGACAACCCAACAGAATGTAGAAATTATAAAACAATGTCCTCAATATCATAATCAAGTTTTAAAATTTTTCTGTAGATCTTTCAACAATGGCCACTGCAGTACAATGCCAGGAAGATATCATAAATCCAAGCTGGGCACAAACTAAGAACTACAAAAAGGGTAAACTTTGATAAGTGCAGATGGAATCTTGATAGAAAATAGAAAATAACAGAAAAATCGTCTCCCTGTTATTAATTGACTAGGCAAAGGCATTTGACTATGTGTATAATAATAGACTATGAGAAGACTTGGAATTCCAAAACACATCATTGTTCTCATGTGGAACCTGTATAAGGTTCAAGAGACAGTTGTGTAAACAGAATAAATCTTATAAGCAAGAACAGAGTGTTGTGAGGCACTGTATCCTCTCAACATATATGTGATGCACAAGCAACCAGAGAAGCGGAACTATATGAAGAATAACCCGGCATCAGTACTGGAGGACAGTTTACTAGCAAACAGATAAATGCGATTAATGCAACCTTGTTTGCTGATAGTGAGGATGATGATGTATTTACTGGTGTAGATCAAAGATTACAGCCTTCAGTAAGTATTACACCTTAATATAATAAAAGCCCAACTCTCACAACTGAACTCATAAACAGCATCACAATAGATCACTAAAATATTGTCAATCATGGATGGCTCAATAATGAATGTTTGCAGAAACAGTCAAGAAATCTTAGGGCACATTGTATTGGATAAATCTGCTGCACAAGAGAGTTAAAAGAGTTAAAAATCTGCTGTACAAGAGTTTAAAGAGTTAAAAGGTTGAAGAGCAAGGATGTAATTTTCTAGACTAAGGTGTTCCTGACCTAAGCCATATTTTTTAAGTTAGCTCATAAGCCTGGGGAAGTTGGACATTGAATAAGGATTACTCAAGAACAATTGAGGCACTTGAATTATGTTCAGGTGCTGAATATTAAAATACTGATGACTTCCAATAGAGCAGATACATCTGTGTTAGAAGAAGTACAGCCAGAACGGTACTGTGAAGTGAGGATAGCCAGGTTCATCTCAAAGATTTTGGACATGTATTCAGAAGAGTCAGTCAGAAAAAGATATCATACTCGATAAAGTAGAAGAAAGTGAAAAACACAAAGACCCTCCATAAGAGAGACTGAAAATATTACAACAATCTTGAGGATAATAGACTGGACCAGGTTTCCTTTTGTTCTATGTTGAGCTTCTATCACTGACATGACCTAATTTAACAGCAGCTACATAACAATTTCTTGTGTTCATTCATGCTGCACACATACAGATGCAAATTAAGTTTGCTGATAAGTCTTTTCAGCATTGTTAAAGAGTAATGCAAAAGACAAAATTTAAAATATTTATTCAAATAAAGGATATATTTAATATCCTCCATTTTTTGTTTGGCTAAATGTCTAATAGATTAATTTATAAAGCCACTAAAACTTTGAGTGTCAAATAAAGAGCTTTAGTTAGTCTGGGGAGACTAGAGAAACAAATCCATAGGCATTCATATGTGTACTAGAGAGAGTTTTATATCAAAGGGTAAATGTACATTAAGAAAATATCCCAATCCAGTCCAGATCAAGTCCATAAATTCGATATTAGCCCATATATCTGATACCAATCTATAAAGTCCATTTCAGAGTCATGAAACACATCAAATGACACCAAGTGCAGAAAGATCACAAGCAAGTGGGTTGGAAGGCTTGTGGATCCAGTGACATTGTAAGCATCTCAACACTGGCAGGACTTTCCACATGGTTCCTTCAGCTATGACACTCTGATTGGTTGAGAGTAGTTTCCCTTTACTTCTCCTCAGAAATGTCTCAAAGGAAGTGAGCTGTGTGTGTGTGTGTGTGTGTATGAGAGAGGGAGAGAGAGAGAGAGAGAGAGAGAGAGAGAGAGAGAGAGAGAGAGAGAAGGGAAAGGATAGGGGAGGAGAGGAGAGGAGAGGAGAAGAAAAGAGAAGAGACCTGCCTCCAAAGAGGAAATACTGGAGTTCCTGGAATCTTCAGGAGACCTTGCCCACACAGAGGTCTCATTGGCAGGTTAGACCCCACCCCTACACTCTTAATCCTCAAATTGACACCAGATTATGAACTAGAATGAGCTCACCATTTATTAGCTGAGAATATCTCATATGAAGTTCTCCTCATTGCAGCATCTAAGGTTCCCCTGCATATATCTAACACTCTATTATACACCATACAAAAATAAAAAGCTTTCTTATGGCAAATATGATTCATTAATTTCTGGGATGGAGGCTTGGGTAACAATCCACAAAGTCCACATTTTGAAATGTTTAGCCTGCTCTGAGGGAGAAAGACTGGGTTTTCTATCATAAACAGTTACAGTCTCAGAAGCTCCTAGGAGCAATAGTTCTGCCCTCCTCTGCGGGGTCACTATGAGTTACACTCACTGGGTGGCAACTTTTTTTTTTTAATTTTCTGTTCATTCTTTACATCATACTACACTACAGATCTTCATGACTATATATATTTAATGGATCAACGATTTGAGCCAAAGCAAAATTTTTAGCATAATCTTCATGATGCTAATGTAATTCTATTTGTACAGGGGTCATATTTAAAGCCAAATCCTTCTGCTTCTCAATATCAGAGAGAAAGTACCTCCCCTGACTGTTTTGTGACTTCTGCTCAACATGCTGCACTGTGCATATGAAGGGCTTGCAATCAGGCAATCAGGCTTGCCTCAGGCAATCAGAATTACATACATGGACACAAGTTAATAGATTTTAATTGAGCCTGATTTTAGAATGTTATGTAAACACAAAGTGCTCCTGACATCTTCAGAGACATGCATTAAATATGACCCTTTGATCTCTAACTACTTAGGGGCTTTCTTGCTTCTTTCTCCTATCCTGGTATTCAAAGATTCAGATGCACAAGCATAAATATGATTCACAGATACAGGAAGACAAGGGCGATGCTTTGGCTGATATGAATGATAAACAGACTACATCACAATTCACTTGTAACATTTTCCACCATAAGCAGAATGAAGAAGAGGGAATAAAGGAACTATGCCCTTTCAAATGGTCAAATTTTAATGCTAATTTTCAAAGACAATAGGGCAGGTTACGTTCAAGCAAGCTAAACTGAGGCCATCTTTTTCTCCAAATTTCTGATTTTATAACTTTCTAAGAACTCAACTCTGAGGAAAGAGTTAACCACTGGATATAGAATGAATGAGGCCAGGACCATTTTACTCAGTTATTGATGGGTCTGAGTCACAAACCCATATTTCTTGTGGTTTTCTTGTTCCCCTGTTGGAAAGTGACATGCCCTCTCTCTAAGGTCTAACATAGATCTTGATTCCCTTCTGATAGCATGGCCCTAACAGAACAACTGTGCTCAAAGCCATCTTTGCCATGGTTGTCCATCAGACATATTATATCACATGAACTAATAATTGATAAACATCAGAAATAATCCCATAATCTAGCATGATGAGACTAAAGTTCCTGAATCCAAAGGAGCAAAAACTAAGAAAAAGCTATATTGTAACCAATATTTTTCCTCATGGGAAAGGCCTGATAGCAAACATATCCCTGGAAGTCTAAGTAATCTTTACCAATCGTATTTGATGAGTAGCAACACTTGTTTAAAAATATGATCATAAGCATAGTTGAAAAATATATGGGGGGACACTTTTGTAAGGTTGCAGGTCATAGTCAAGCAGTGTTCAATCTGCTCAGAATTTGAAGCAAGTAAACCTTATTAGCCCTCACCTGCAAAGTATCCCTTGTCAACTTTTCTTACTGGAAAATTAGATCTTACTGAGTTAACACCTACCAATGACTATAAATTTATTTTAGTTATTATTTACAAGTGTTCACAGTGGATTAACATTATCATTGGCATAAATCTATGGTTGCTGTTTTAGCTAAAAATGTTTAATCATTACTCTCAGATGTGGAGTGTTAGACAACCTCTGTAGCAACATTTTATAAGCCAAGTAAACACCACTAGAATTTTCCCCATTTTTAGAGAATCCATTTCCCTTATTATCCCCAGTGTTCTCAGCTTAGAGAAAAAACTAATGGAATTATAAAACTTTAGTTGACAATACTCACAACATACATGGTTTAATTTGGCTGCAAGTCCCTCCATTATTTTTAACGAATTTAAGAATTGCTCTTTTTGGCCCTCATGAGTTAACTCCTCTGATGCTTTAACAGATGAGTCATGAACTTGCCCTGTTCATTGCTTTTTGCTGATGCCACGCTAATGCAGAAAAATTAAAATATTGTCAATATTGATTCACTATGCTAAAAAGCCAGCTAATTGTTTAAAGAAGACTTTGGACATGAAGTTACTGAAGGGTACCTTTTCTGATCCCTCTCACCTCAAAGTTATGTCCAGTGGAAAAAGTACAGAATGGTCTTAAAACT
Organism: Nesogale talazaci; assembly: GCA_004026705.1. Lineage (NCBI taxonomy): Eukaryota > Metazoa > Chordata > Mammalia > Afrosoricida > Tenrecidae > Nesogale > Nesogale talazaci. Next base: position 49,724 of record PVJH01010470.1, read on the forward strand.
CTGTGGAAGGGACTTTATTTGATCTTGCTCATTAATCCATGTGCTGCAAATTATCAGAGATTAAACCTCAGATCCTTATGTTCATTTTGAACAAAACTCGAATTCCTACATGTATTGTGAAACCTGCTGAAGGACTTACGTGTAAATTTAAATGTTGCAAGGATGAAGAATAAGTGCACGTCTAGGTAGATGATATTTTTCTAAAGCATCAAGACCTTCTTGAAATGCCTGTTCAACTTTAAGTAATGTGTAAGGAATTTTGGTCTAGAAAACTGCTTAAAATAAGTAGTTAAATGAGACCTTTGATCCTACAAAATTTTTCCTGGTTACTCAGAAACATAATCTTCAGTTATGGGTATTTCTATGACTTTGATGGTTTTACATATTATTTGAATTATTGTTATTTAAATGATTTGAGTTTATTCCAATTTAATAGTTTAATTTATCTGTGGTACCATCTTTTGATAGTCATTTTGAATGTATAACTTCTAAGGGGTCCTGCTGTTATTGTACTTTAGGTATTGGACTGCTAACCTCAAAGTTGGTAATTCAATTATCCACAGGACTGAGCGAAGGCTGCCTCCTCTCAGAAAGATTTACAATCATGGAGACACAACAAAGGGTCACTGTGAGTTCAACTCAACTCAATGGCCATGACATGCTAGGATCAGTAACTCCTTATTCAATTCCTTTGGCTTTTGAAGTAGCTTTTTCTTCATAAACATGAATTTCCACACTGGTAAAGTGGTGAACATAGGCCTCTTTATATGCAGACACTTTTAGAGAATAGGTATATTCTTTATGCTCCATCTAAATGTAGAATTCATTTAGCTCTCGTAATGCACTTTTGGAATTAATTATAGCTTTCATATTTTATTAATCCTGTGCTACCTATTCCTACCATAGATTAAGACACATAAATTTTGAAATAACTTTCTATATTTTTTTGTTATTAGCCTTTTAATTATATTTATTCTTTATTGGTTAATGGCTTTCTCATGATCTTTAAAGCCCTTTGTGAAGGAAGTTTGTATTTAGCTTTCATTTGTTAATATTGCTGTGGTTTGTGGTTTGTTATAGAGTCTGATTCATAGAGCCCTGTAGACAACAGGTGGAAGCACTGCCTGGTCCTGCATGATCCTCACCATCATCCTTTTTTTTAGGAGGGAGGTGCATCACTGCCCTCTGGTGGTTGTGGGAGCTACCCAACCATTGCTCCCAGAATGCTGCTGCTGGATTTGAACCACCAAGCCAATGGGCCCCAGTCCCGCACTCAACCACTAGGCCACCGGGACTCCGTCTTCCTTTCCATCATTCTTATGTGTAAGCCCAATGCTCTGGTTATTGTGCCAATTCATCTCATTGAACATCTTCCCTTTTTCCCCAGACTCTCTGCTCTGCCGAATGCCACGTTCTTCCCAGAGACTGTTCCTCCAGGATAGCATACCCAAGGTATGTGGGACCAAGTCCCTCTACCCTCACTTGAAAAGAGCCTTCTTGTTTTACTTATTCCAATACAGATGTCTTTCTTCTTCTGACAGTCTGTAGTATATTTACTGTTCTTCTCCACCACTATAATTTAAGCATAAGTTCTATCGGAGCCTTCCTTATTCATTGTTGAACAATCCCATGAATATGAAACAACGGAAAATATCATAGTTTGTATATTTCTTTTGGCCTCTGTTCCTCTGCTGTGATGCCCTCGTTAAACCTTTTATTTAAGCTACTGCTCTTTTAGCCTGTATCAACTCCTAGAATAAAATTTCATTTGTTAGACAAACTCAAGCAGTCACTAGAGTCAACAACGTCACTAATTTCTGGATATTCCAGGTGGTCCCTTGGGCTGTTCACCAAAACACAGAACCAGTGGTAGCTCATGTGTGATGAAGAGGGCCACAAGGGTGGACACAGTCCAGAAAATGGGGTGACTCCTGCTATAAAGGGGAATCAGGGAAGAGCAGGTGGAGATGTTGCAAAGGCAGTTGCAGCCCAGTGTAGGGACCACCCCCATAAGGAGGGCGATGGCCCAGATGAGGAAAATGAGCAGCATCACCCTCTTTTTGGTCAGGGTGCTGTGGAGCCGCATGCTCATAAGTGACATGTGCCTCTCCAGGGCAATAATAAGCAGATTGGTCAGGGAGGCCGTTAGACTCGTGTCCAGAAGCCCCTGGCGGAGAAACCAGCGGTTGGCAGTCAACGTTTTAGAAACAGGGCCAGGGTTAAACATCAAGAAGACATAAGCAATGCCAGCAAAGAAATCGGCGGTGGCCACATTAGCCAACAGGTAGTCGAAAGGAAAGTGAAACATTATGTTTTTGATCACTGCAGCAATGAACAGAGAATTCGAGAAAAAAATAAAAAAGCACAAAAATGTTCCAAAGCACAAAACAGTCATCATATTCATCCCCGTCCCTTCATCAGCAGTGTGAATGTTGGTCTTATTATAAAAACAGTCTGTCAGCTTATCATAGTGACATTCATGCATTGTGGAAAACTGGACATCCGTTCACACAAGCCCCTGCCGTCCCTCCTGGGAGCAGGGCCCCAGGTGGAGGGTGGAGGTGGGGGTGGAGCGCAACAAGATGGTGGGTGGGCTCCTGCCGCTGCAAAGGACTGTGGAAGATGACCAGCCGGTGGCACTGCCTGCTCCTCCAACCACCTGGATAAAGAACATTTTATGAATGAAGAAGTATCTTGAATATATCCCCTGACTACCTTGGTATATCTGGAAACTTTATGACTCAATGACTTTAGTCACAAAAAAGAGAACCTGCAAGATGAAACCCACTGTCAGTGGTTTGTACAACATGCCCTCACTGGAATCCATTTAAGAAAGGGCAAATACCCATCTATGATAATTATCAAACAGATATGACTTGAAGAAGTCAATTAAGCCATTCATTTTTTCTCATAATTATACTGAGAAGAAAATGTTCATGCTCTATTTGGTTCTAGTTTCTTATGTGGCAGATAAAGGTACTCTAAAGAAAAGCACACTTTATTGTCATTCTTATGTTATTCTTGCATTTTACCTTTCTAAGATGACGGGAGCATAGTGGGTCAATGCATCCTGACCACATTGAAATCCCGTAGATATCCGTACATTGGCCTTCATTGTCATTCAATATTGGACTGGCACAAAGGGCTAGGAATATCGGAGAGAAAGAGGATGAAAGGAAGTGTATGTTATGGATACAAAACTGTAAAATATAGTTCTGGAGTGATATTAACATTTGTAATAGCTAGTATGAAGCTAAATTTTAAAATTTAAATCGTGGTATTAGAAACCTCTCAGACATCAAGGACTAAATCAGTAATGATGTTTGTTTATGCCATGACCATCCAGGAAAAGTCACCAAATGAGTTAACAAAGATGGTCACTGATTCTCTTATTGCTTTAGGCTACAGGGTTATCAAGGAAGACAACGTCTGCATCCTTCCCAATATCTTTTGCTGTGTCTGGATATATACCTCTGAGGAAGTTGGACATGACATAGATAAAATTCACCTGGCTACATGTATTCAAATAGAATATTGAAACACTTTTCACCATTTTTCCCAGCTAGTTGCCTAATGGAATCTTTTGTAGTTAGGTGACATTGAGTCAGTTCTGACTCATAATGACCCCGTGTCCAGTAGAAAAAAACACTACCCAGTGCTGCTCCATCCTCATCATTAAGATATTCGAGTCTGGTCCTGCAGACACTGTGTTAATTCGTCTCGTCTAGTCTTTCCTTCTATTTGATGTCCTGCTTTTCCAAGCAGGATGCTCCTCCTGCCATCTTTGCCTCTACGGAGCATTTCAGCTGGACTTCTAACACATATTTTTTGTTCTTTTGACATTATGTAGTATATTAAATATTATTTGCCAGCACCAAAATTCCCTGCTTTGATTCTTCTTGATTCTTTATCCATTTTCCAATTTTCATATACATACGGGGCAATAAAAATGACACAGATTAAGTCAGGTGCACGGTAGTCCACAAAATAACATCCTTACATTTCACCACTTCAAAGAGTCTTGTACAGTAGGTATATTGAATTCCATGCATCATTTGCTTTCTTCACTTCTGCTTCCATGAACATTGATTCTGGGCTTAAGCAAGTTAAAATCCTTGGCAAATTCTATCTTTCCTCCATCTATCATGCTATCACCTGGTGGTTCAGGTGGGAAGATTTCGGCCTTTGGGGCAGTGAGTTGCAATCTATACTGTCCTTAGTTTACCTCAGCAAGTGTTTCAACACCTCCCCACATCCAGCAACAGGTGGTGTTAACTCTACATTGTAGGTTGTCAATGGACTTGTCTCTAACTTGATGATGCATTGTTCTTCATGTAATCCATCTTCTCTGAAGACTTGTTCAGCATACAGACTGCATAAATATGATAAGAAGATACAACCTTGACTCACACCTTTCTTGTTTTGCCACCATGCAGTATTCCCTAGTTTTGCTAATACAACTGCCTCTTGATCAATGGAAAAGTTTTGCATGAATAAAATGATGTGCTCTAGAATTCTTATTCTTCTCAAAGATAACCTGAGTTTCTTCTTGTACAGCACAGTTGAATACCTTCTCATAGCCAATAAAGCACAAGCAAATGTCTTTTTTTTTTACATGCAAACATCTTGTTGGTATTCTGTGCTTTCAGTTAATATCCATTTGTAATCAGCAATGCAGACTTCTGGAAATGATTTATTTTACTTAATGGAATTTTATCTTAGTGGTCACAGTCATTAAAATTATAATGATTGAACTTTATATGAGAAAAACCATTAATGCCACAGAACCTGCTTCCCATGCAGAAGTTGGTATATGTGGAAGTTGTATTCATTCCCAACAAATTTGGAAGAACTCAAAAATTTTCATTTGAAATAGTTAATAGATATCCAAAGACAAGTCACCCTCACATTCATCCTTGAAAAAGACAATAATAACATGGTAAAGCAAAAAGAAGCCATCCTATTGCCAGAAAAGCCTTGCAGAATGGAATATATCCTTTGTGGATGACATAAGAACATCTTCCCCTGATAATAAGAATTCCCTCAATGCAAGGCAGAAATATTTAGAGGTCCACAGCCCGTATAGAGCCAAGCCCATGCAAAATAAACAGTTATGTTCTAGGCACTCTTGATCAAGAGGAGGAAGCTATAAGAGAAAAAAAATCTTGAATCTTTTATCCAAAAAGAATGACTGAACAATTGAAACCAAAGTTAACAATGTGTAATCTTTAGACTAATCATATAACTAGCAACTGTGAGTAACTAGGGGGATATTTTCTCAAGTCAAGCTGAAAGAATGTCGATAAATGTCTTCCTTTACTTTATCAGCCAGTTGACCTCAAGAAATCTTTCCTCTATGATAGAGATGTAGAAACCATGTCTCTGGAAAAAGACCTTGACATCACTCCTATCAGAGTTTTCCTGGTATCAGGTACAAGAGAGATTTCAGCTGAACAAACTAAATAGGGTTTCAAGTGAATGAGTTATTTCTAAGAGAAGACTGCCCTGTAACTTGTTAGCTCTGCTTTATATTAATCTAAGTTGCAACCTTAACATTGTGTAACTTTTGGTTTTCATTTGACTTATTAAATCACATTGTGTAACGTTTGGTTTTTGTTTGACTTATTAAATATGTGCTCATGCTTCTCTATTTTGTATTCACCAGTTTTATATTGGTCAAACTCTGGCTCTGAATTCAAATAGATTTTTTTTGGCATCACTGCCCTCTAGTGGTCATGGAAGCTACCCAGCCTTGCTGCTGCTGGATTTGAACCACCAAACCAATGGGCCGCAGTTCCACACTCAAACACTATGCCACCGGTGCTCACCCCAATTTTTAAAGCTAAGTTCCCTGAATTTTATTTTCAAATTTGAGTGTTTTCTCACTGACAAGACTTGCTGATAGAATAGGGTATGCTCTGGGCTTCCAGCCCCATGGTCAGCAGTGTGTGCGAATGTTTACGTATATCCACACGTGTGCATGTAATTATATATGTATATACCTTTGTATTTGTCCAGATCAAGAAATTGACCTATGTGATTATAAAATCTGACAAGTTTCAGGTCCTGAGTCAGATTTCAAGTGGACTATTGTCCCCACTTGCTGCAGGGATTGATAGACTGCTGGTTGTGGAGTCCAAGGTGCCTAAGTTTAGCAAACAAAATGGTAGGTTGCTGACTCACAGGCTGCAGAGGCTAAGGAGTCCCAGGATAACCAGGCTATAAAACAAATTGATGACACAACTTTTAAGAACCAGAGGAAAGAAGATTTTGAGCCAGATGTAGGATCCAGAGTCAATAAAAAGCAAAAATGCTTTGCCAGAACACCCCAAGAATGAGGGGGTACCCATCACCCGAAAAAATCCAGAATTTGTTCAAAGTTTTGCATTTAATTTTTTTTTTACAAAACAACTTTAACACCTTCAAAGAACTCTCCATTATACTTAAGACATGTCAAATCTGCAATTCCATTCTTTGAAACATGTTTCAAACTCATCTGCTTGGATGGATGACCACGCCTCAGTTTTTTTTCTTCTTCACCGCTTCTGCATCATCAAATCACTGCCCTTTCATGTCTCTCTTCTTTTGCATAAACAAAAAGAAGTCTCACAGAGTGAGGTCAGGCGAATAAGGTGCATGGGGCAAGAGAGAAATGCTGCATTTTTTTTGCTGAAAACTGGTGCACTGAGACGGCTGCATTGTTGTGGCAAAATCCATCCCTCCTTTGCCACAAAATCAGGCCCTTTGGGTGACACACTGTTGCACAATCTCTCAAAACCTCTCACTCGAAAGTGTGATGAACAATCTGACGTGTTGGAACAAGCTAAAGATGCACAAGGGCCTTGGTTGTCAAACTTCCACATGCTGGCCCCCTTGAATACACTCTCTCATGCTGTGGTGAAGCCTCAATGATAAAATTAGCTGTAATTTTGCTACTGTTATGAATCTGGCTACCCACAGCTTAAGAACCACTGCAGTAGGAGTTGACATTTTCTTTCATTCAGGAAGTTGACAGATGTCCAAAAAGAGGTTTGTCATCAATTGACAATCACCGTTTTTGAAGTGAGAAAACCACTCCTGCATTCAAGTTTTTTCTATATCACTTGTAAGCTGTGTTCAATATCACTAGAGTTTCTGCACCATTTTTCTTGAGCAGGAAACAAAATTTCACAGCCACATGCTGTTCCTTCAAATCGACCATCACAAAAAAATGAGGTTTGAGAAAAACTGCCTTTATGAAAAAAAAATTAACTGTGACCAGAGAGAATCTTTCCAGGAGATGCTACTGGACGCATTAACTCAGAGCGAGCTGCTGGATGCTCGCCTAACAGTGGGGGGAAATGCATAATGCTCTGTCCAGCGGAGCTATTTTTTCACTTTTTTGGAGGGGGCGTGCGAGGGCATTTCTCCTCATATATTGGAAACAGGTCACATTATTCCAGAGGACTCCTTTTCAAATGACTGCCTACAGGAGATCGCATCATTATACCCCATCTCATCATGAGGGATTATCACTTCATAACTGCCAAGTCATTAAAAATCACAGTCCAGTCAAATTGAAACAACCTACAGCATCACAGTTCCCATAAAACGATCTAGTATCACCTTCTGAAACATCCAAGAGCTTTCCCAACGTGAGGCTTTCATTTCCCTCATACCCTTTTCTCCATACTGTAAGAGTGGAGCTGTGTTAGTGGTTTTATCCTTATGTGCACTTTTTAGTACTTTGGATATGAATTCCCTTAACTTGACTAATTTAATAGACACTACTTTCATTAAATAATTTGGGACATAGTTTTTATTCTAGATAAAATAAAATTCAATTTGTATTAATAAGCAACACCCTTATCATCCTAGTACCTACTTATTTTTTATCTTTGATTAATTCCTATTTGTCCTGCTACATCCAGATCACATATTATCTTATAGCCCAAACCATTAGTTCTTTTGCACTATTTCTGTTCCTTTTATTCCTTTCTATTTTTATTTCATTGTACATGTGCGAAACTTTTTACAACATGTTTTTCTTGCTACAGGTAAAAATGTGTACAGAATTTCTTCTAAAATGTAACATACAAAGCAAATCCCATGTTACTGTGTAGTGATGTTATGTTTTACATTCTAAGACCTATGTTTAGGAATTGCTGCACTAGAAAACATATTTCTTAAAGCACAAACCAACAATTTCACTGAATCTTTTTATTTCGATGATACATTTTAGTAAATGTTTTGTGTAAGAATGTAGAATAATAATCTCCTAATTATTGTCTACTTCAGCTGTTGGACCATGAGCAAATTACTTGACCTTATTATCTGCTTCATCATCCATATAACAAGGATAATAATGATTTCTCCATTTATTGGTTGGTAGTATTAAATCATGTTAAATGTCTAATAATTCATATTATCCCTAAAACTTCAAATCACCCAGGAGCTCTATGGAAGAAAGGTCTGATGATCTGTTCCCATAAGCATATAGGCAGCCAAGAAAATCATGTAGAAGAGTTGCAAGATCACTTCACAGAAACTGACAGCAACATGCAAAACAGATATTAGCTCTGCAGTAAATGCTAAATGTTATCTTAAACAACAAATCACTGCTCATTTTAATGGACTAGCTAGAAGAGAGATACAAATTGAGTAGGTTTTTGTTATCAATTGCTGTTGATTCAGATCTGATTCACAGTGACAATACACTCAATGTCTCGATACACTCTTCAAGGATCTCGTCTTTTGGAGCTGGTTCTGGTCTTTTTTCCCCTTGATGTGCCTCTAGGTAGGTTTGAACTGCTCACATTTTTGCTACTAACATTAAATCTGAATATTTGCATTACTCAGTAACTCCTTTGCAGATAAGTACTATAATTACAGTTAGAAGTTATATTTACTTTTCATACAGTGCATATATATGAGCTTGAAAAAAGTGTCTCAAAAAAAAAAAAAGAAAAGAAAAAAGTGTCTGGTAACAGTTACTTGGCTAATTTTAGGTAGGACGAAGTATTTAGACAGCAACCCTCAGCATTATGGCCTTAAATGACACTATGCAACTTGTTGGAAATAAGGAGATTTGAAGCACTTGCAGCCTTCAGTATGAATTGTAACTTAGTGTAAAGAAAATCAACACCCTCACAACTGGACCCATAGATAGCGTCATGATAAATGGTAAAAAGACTGAAATTGTCAAGGATCTCATCTTGCTTGGATCTATAATCAATACTTACAGAAGCAGCATTCAAGAGATCACATGGTGCATTGCATTGGGTAAATTTGCTGCACAAGACATCTTTAAAGTCTTGCAAAGTAAGGAGCTTCTGTGGCAACCAATGCATTTGACCCATGTGATAGCATTTTCAATTGCCTCATATGCATATGAAAGTTAGACGTTGAATATGGAATATTGAAGAAGAATCAGTGTGTTTGAATTATAGTGCTGGCAAAAATCATTGAAAGTGAAAGATGTACAACCAGAATGCTTCTTAGAGCAATGGTTCTCAACTTGTGGGTCATGACCCCTTTGGGAGGTTGAATGATCCTTTCACAGGGTTTGCCCAATTCACAACAGGACCAAAATTACAGTTATGAAGTAGCAGTGAAAATAATTTTATGATTGGGGAGTCACCACAGCATGAGGAACTGTATTAAAGGTTCATGGCCATTAGCAAGGTTGAGAACCACTATCTTAGAGACAAGGAAGATACTCTTTCTCATCTACTTTGGGTATATTGTCAGGAGATAGCAGTCCTTGGATAAGGACATCATGCTTGATTTATTGAGCAGCTAAAAAGAGGACAGTCTTTGGATGAATTGACACAGTGCCTGCATAGATGGCCTCAATATAAGAGCTGTTGTGAAGATGGCATGCGTCCTTCTGGAAAATGTGCTATTCTTTTGTATATAGGGATACAATGAGTTTTAACAAACTCTAAGAGATTTAAAAACATAGCTTGTCATCCAGAAACCTGAAGGTTTTATTACCATGTAGGAGTAAATGTTATTTTTGTTACCATGAGGAAAACCCAAACTGATTTTGTAGGAAATATATCAGAGTTAAGTGTTAGGGCATTGTTCTGAAACTCATGATAATTGAAAAAAATACAAATAAACATATAGTTTCAACATGAAATAAACTTAGGAGGGGGTAAGCACCCCTCTCAAAAGAAAGCTGTTTTGTCATGTTGAAGCTGCCAAGAGGAATCAAAGTGATTGTGCCCTTTAAGCAATGCTGAATACTGCTTCGCAAACAGAAATGACAAAATACTCGGGAAACCATTGAGGCTAGATTAATTGCTGGACAATTGCCATCATTGCTTTATAAGTTTTATCCTTCTAGCCATTGTAGCTGAGTGCTTACCCCTCAAATAAATTCTGATCATTCATCCCTGTGAAAATTCAATAGGTTACTGAGTTTCAAAGCTCTAATTTCTATGACTTTGTTAAGCTTGCAGTCTTGCATGAATGATCACAGAACTCTCAGGAATACTTTAATAGAAAAACTCACTAGAATTGAAGAAATCACTATTAAATATCAAGCTGATAGAGATTTAAGTGGGCCACTGGTCAGATGTGACCAAAGTGATTATGATGTGGTAGATGAGAAGATTTCATTTTAGATTATCTTGAAGATCCTGGTTTCCAAACCCACATTATTTTCTCTTCCCCAAATCTGCCTTTGTCTTCCACACAGTTCTTATGGATCAGGTGAAACTGTTCTGGGGAAAACCTCGCCATTGAGCAGATGCTGACACAGAGGGACTATCGAACAGAGTAGAACTACGCCTGTTAGTCTCTGACACTTTAAATCTTCACAAATACAAAATAATGTCATAGTTCTCCTGTGGAGTAGTTTTTGGCTTTGAACAGCTGACCTCTTAGTCAACAGTGCACTAAGTAACCCTTGGGGCCACCAAGTCTCATAGTGGGCTTGCTTTAAGTGTCTGACCAGTGACTGACTCAGGAAATGGGCTAAAGGTATCCAAGCAGGGCAATATGCCATGTGCTTTATGTGGCCCATTTGAGAGCAGGAGAAATGAATACAGTTAAGAGGGCTTTGGAGAAAAGATTTTTTTTCTTTTAAGACAGAGTGTGCTAAAAAGTTGACCTTTTACTGGTTCAACCTAGCATATGTGTACATTTTTGAGGCCTGGATCTCAGGGATATGAAAAGCATCAAAGACAGAGAATGATGTCTCAGGACTGCACATGGATATATTTGAGCCAACCATGGTTGCTGCTCACTGATCATGCCACGTTGAACCAGGTTTTGTGGTACTTCAGCAAATCATAATGTTTACTTTTACAAACTGGGTTTTTAAAAATTATTGGATATTTATTGTTAAGATTAAGTTGTGGTCAATTCATATGGCCTAGATAGCCACAATTCCTTATATGATATAATTCTGGACTTTATAAAGCATGGTTATAGTCACAATTTTTTTTTAAATTTTTTTGGGGGCTCTTACAGCTACTACAACATTCAGTACATCATTTGTACCAAGCACATTTGCACACATATTTCCACATGCATTTCCCAATATTTTCCACTTGAGCCCTTGGTACAAGCTCCTTTTTAAAAAAACAAAAAAACCACAAAAAACAAAAAACAAAAAACCTCCCCTTTCCCCTCCCCCCCTTTTTAAAAAAAATTAATCATTTTATTGGGGGGCCCCTACAACTCCCATCATAATCCCTAACAACATCAGTTGTATTCAGGCCACTTTTACACACCCATTGCCATCATCACTCTCAAAACATTCTCCCTCCCTCCAGGCCCCCATTATCAGCTCCCTATATTACCCTTCCTCCCCCTCTTCCCCTTGAGCCCTTAGTAATTTACAAATTATTTTTTCATCCTGTACACTGTCCAATGTGTCCCAACACTCACTTCCCTGTTGTCCATGCCCCAGAGAGGAGGCTACGTGTAGATCCCTGAAGTTGACTGTCTCTCTCCATTCCTCCATCCCTCCACCCTCCTGGTATTACCACTCCCATCACTAGTCTTGATGGATCATCTATCCTAAGTTTCCCATGTTTCCAACTTCACTGTACATCTCCTGGTGTAGCTGGATTTATGTGGTAGA
>PVJH01010470.1:61899-73723 GCA_004026705.1 Nesogale talazaci
AGGTGGTGAAGGGATCCGGTGTCAGGCATCAATGAGCTAAAATTATATTATTATTAATGAGGGGGAGTACAGATTGGGGACCCAAAGCCCATCAATAGGTGAGGTGACATCCTTTTGCAGAGGAGTTACAAGGAGGAGATGAGTCAGTTAAGATACAGGGAAGGAGCTATGAAATATGCAACCTTCCTCTAGTTCCCATACTGCCTCCCACCCACTATCATGACCCCAATTCTATAGTCACATTTTTAAGAGCATTCTCTGCTAAGGAACAGAAATAAGATGGAATCAAGACTTGACCTGAGTAGAGGGTGTGAATTGGACCACACTCTTTATTTCCTTGAGGATGTCTATAATGCTGTACTTATGAACGAAGACATGTGCTTCGATTTTTTTTGTTGATAGCTTTTGGAGTCCACCTCAGGACTAGACTTGAACCAGTCCACACTAGTTGCATTCCATAGATACATAATGATGCTTCCATGGAATCCATATATTCATTGCCTCACCAGAAAAGTCAAATCTATTCTCCTGACAGAGCTGTGGTATAAGCAAGAAGACCTGCAATAGCTTTGGGACATCTTTTTGCTTCTGGCTCTGAACCCTGCATTTGGCTTGCCTCATGGGATGTTAGGCTCAATAGCATCCACCAAAGCATCCTCAACGTTCTGTGAGTTTCTATGGTACATTGCAATGTATTGGAGAACAAAGGGAACTTGGGAAATATATTCAAGGGAGGAGTGGGGATAAAATGGAGCCAAGTAGTATCTTGGAAGAACGGGACATTTCCAGACATTGATTACATTCTCTGAGTTTTCCAGACATTCTCAGCCTCCTTTTCTAAGCTGTTTTTCTCACATTGATATCAACTTACTGCTCCAAAAATGTCCTGTAGTCTGTTACACGTTGTTGCTGTCAGTTTGATCACATACAGATAGTTTTTCAAAAGTATGATGCTCCAAGGTAGACATTTTTTAAAAAGCTAATGAAGATAAATTACTATTTGATTTCAAGAAGAATTTGGGGGATCAGTCTTGATTTAGTCTAAAGATTACAACACAGTAATTTCAGAGGGTTATCCAGCTTCCATGACTCCAGAAATTCAAGAGTCTTTGAGGGATTAAAGTTCTTTTATCTTTAACCTACTCCTTTTGGTTAAGATTCTTCTATGGAAGTTTTAGTGCAAATCCTCAGTAATGGTAGCCAGGACCCTCTCGTTTTTTTCTGGCCTCATGGCAGAATAAGCTGTTTCTCATGGAAGCCTATACCAGTTAACTCCTTACCCTCCTACAGCTGGTCTTCCTCTGTAAACCAAATATTTAGAGACTAATTGTTAGATCTTCCATTTCCCCTTAATTTCTAACTATATTTAGTTTATTTTATTAAAAATATGTAGTGGAGGGATGCCAAAGATGTTATTTTTAATTAAAATGTTAAAAAGTTCCTTTTTCTCAATTCTTGCATTTTTCCCCACATAATTTCTCTCTTAAAGTCCCCTTGATAATATTATTCTTCTTGGCTTATTATTAGATGATGTAACCATTTTTGTGTTAGTCTGGATTGAGTAGAGAAACAAATTGATAGACACTCATATGTATATAAAAAAAGAGTTTTATATAAAAGAGCAATTGTATATTAAGAAAACTTCCCAGTCCAGTCTAGATTAAGTCCATAAGTGTGATATTAGCTCATATGTCCAATAACAGTCTGTAAATTCCTCTTCATGCAATACATGCAGTGGCAATGAGTGCGAGAAGGTCATAGACCCATGGGTGAAAACAATATGGGTCCAGTGGTGGTGGAAACATCTCAGCACTGACATGGGTTTCTATGTGGCACTCCCCAGCTCCAAGGGTCTGTGTGTCACCAGCATAGCTCCATCTGTCCTGTCATCTGGGATGTCTCTCAGGGAGAGGAAACAGAGTCTCTCTAACCTACAATGAGCTAGTTAGTGCCTTCATACCTCCAAATGAGGTCATCAACCTGCAACCTGACTGACTGCTAAACTTCGCTCCTTCATAGGTTGAAAGATTATGGAACAGCCACAATATTGGAAAAACTTTTCTATTTTCTGTAGTTATTTAGTTTATAATTTAACTCTGTATTTCCCATTTTGTATTCTCTTATTCTAAAGCTTACATTTTTATTTTCATATTTTTATACTTTGTTAATATTTCATATCTCTCATTTCTTTTTACATTATCTTGCTTGGCTGGCAGAAGTCCTGATTCATGGAAAACTTTTTCTTTACCAGTATTTGGTCTCTGGAAATAGACCTCATATTTAGTTTTTATTATTTATATTATGGATATTGTATTTTTGGTTTTTGTTCATGTCTAAATAGGTATGATATTTCTGACATAAACCCAGGGTATAGTCCTGCTTTTGAAGGTGGGGATATGTTTGGCAGATGGCTTTTCTGATTCCTCATTTTTAAGATTCTGCTTCTGTTGCCATAGGAAATGACATCTTAAAATTATATGAAATTTTATTTGGTAATAGTGAGCTTGTTTGCATTTATTTCATATTTTATTCTGCATCAGTAGAATGCTTGTCATCTGCTTGAAAATTGAATCTACATAAAATTTTGCTTCCCAAATAACAAAAACAATTGCTGTCTCTAATCAGATTCACAGAGAATAGCCAGGTAAAGCTTTATAAAGGTAACAGGTATGTTGAAGCTAGGATTTTTTTTTTTAAAGGTTGGAATTAATTGAGAAGTGTGACACTCAAAAGTGCAGGTGCCAAATCTGTATCTCTGTCACACCGGGCCTGCTTCATGTGAGATATGAACCACAAAACTCATGCAGGGGATGCTGGTTTCACCACAACCAAGATATGGTTTCTGATTGGCTTTTTCCGTCCCGCTAGCCAACTAGTTGAATTTAAGCTTAGAAACTAGTTAAACTATGGGCTATCAAGAATGTCCACATTTCCATTGACACAATAAGCTAGCATAGCATGTCTTTAGGAGAGTTCCAGAATTTTGTACAGTGTATTTTACATTGATAGGCATAGGATCCTAAGCAAGCTGCAAATCATTCCTATTCTTCCACAACTTTCTCCAAAGATGCACTTGAAGAACTGCCCCCCCCCGCCCCCCGCAAAGCTCTTCCTTTTGTTCCTGAGACCTGTGCTGTGGCCCACAGGTATAACTGCTTTCAGTAGTTTCCAATGAAGGCTGAGTTAGCTCCTTAAGTATGATGTGCCGCTAACCTTCATGATGTTTTCTGAAATGATCGCTGCTGTCCACATGCATAATATTGTGCAGCCGCCTTAAGAATCCACAGACACATATGGGTATTGGTAGACAGTTGTTCCCATTGCTGATTTCTTATTGTATTTCTAAAAAAGGATTTATGATACTTGCTGTTCTCTGGTTATGTTGTGTGATAGGTGTTTGAAAACAACCTTTCTTTTCATTTTTATCATGTATGGAAGAGATAAAAAGAGAGTGGAATCTTTGGAAACTTTGATAACTTAATGAAGTTGTCTGCATTATTATTTGACATTTTAATACGTTCAGGACCACATGCTACCTCAGTAACAGGAGAAATATGGTTTTTTGGCATATTTTTTCCTGTAGCAGTGGGATGTGCCATTCCTATCTATTTATTCTTGCTTTTACTACTGTATCAAGCTGGTTCAGAAAATGTTAAAATTGAAACTGCTTTCTTAATGGTTTTCTGTCTATCACTACACATTCAGGCCTAGGCTACCATATTTATTCCCCGTATTTAATTTTAGACTCTGCCATTAGTTTTCCTAAAATGTACTTTGATTCTTTATTGGATAATTATATGGGGAAACATATTAATTTGATAGCTCTATGTTTATGAAAATTATCCATTAATTGACCAAAAGATGACAACTCTGTTTGTCAGTTGGAAGTCACCTTCTGGAACAACATCTCATCCAGATCATTTTAAATGTAAATGTCCTTCCTGATTCCCATGATGGCTTCCCCTAGGTTTCTTCTAACTACTCTGAGAAAAGTAACTCAAGATATATCCCAGGCCTGTTACCTCAGTAGACATATCATACCCTCATTGCCTCTTGTTCTACAGTAGCTTCATTACTTTGAAGTTAAGACAAAAGTGATATAAAAATGTCCCATGCCTCTCTTTAAATTGGATACTTTAAATTGGATACTTTAAATTGGAGTTAGATCAGCAGTTCTCTATCTGTGAGTCTTGACCCCTTCAGAGGTCAAATGACCCTTTCACAAGGGTGACCTGATTCATATCAGTAGAAAAATTATATTTATGAAGTAGCAACGAAAATAATATTTTCATGGGGGTTCACCACAACATGAGGAACCGTATTAAAGGGCCGTGGCTTTAGGAAAGTTGAGAACCTCTGGTTTAGATCTTATGAAATGAACCAAGTATTATCTATTCCAATTATTGAAGGAAGGGCTCCTCAAAACTCCTTTCAGTCATTTCAAAGGTCATCTTGTTTCATTTCCTGCTATTAAACTCCTGGAATTGCTAAAATTTAGATTATGAGGCCTTTCAATTTTCTTCTAATTGTGTATTCACTCACTTTTCCTAGACATATGTATCTATATATAAATATAGATATTAGGTATATATTACTAATGAGAGCTAGCCAATTGAATAGAAACATTTATCCTAAAAAACTCTCCATTTAATACAATGTATTCCATTGTAATCAATTTTACTTCTCTCATGTCACCTGTATTAACTATAAATAATATTTATAAAAACAATCTCATCTCTGCCTGAGAAATATTCAGTTCTGCAAAATATGGTATGACATTTCAATATTTCTTTCTTATTACTATCATAATTCCCTCTTGCATCTCTGTTCTACATGAAGGAAAAATAACAGGCAAAAAGACCATAACCATTAACGGAAAACATTTAACTTTCCATCTGCATATCATCATATAACTAAAATTTCAGTTTTTAGTTATGAAAGCTAAATAAAATTTAGTTGCTCATTATTACCCCTCCTGAGACCGGAAGAATAGTCACACTTTTTGCCCTCTGTGTCAGCCTCCTTATGACTTCTCCTTCCTTCTGTTCCGGTCCTTATCTGGCACTTCCATTATATTCTTTAGAATTTCCTGCCTTAAAACTTTGAATAGTGATTTCCCTAAAATGCCTCATTGTTTTAGTAGTAAAAATTATTTAAATAACAGAATATGCAGTAAGGAATTATTGTCCCTGGTATCATCATAAAGTCTATGACTTTTGAGAGAGTGGACACAGAAAATGATTCATACTGATCAACATCCAAATCAAAATCAGAGCTCCTTGATGTACTTCAACTCACATTAATTTATTTTTAATCTATGCTAAAAATCTTGATTCCCAACTATTCTACCATATTACCATCCTGATTTACTTGATTTACCTGACATGACACAAAATATAGGTTCAGAATAGCTTTACCAATATTATCTGAGTAGCCATTATAATAATTACAGAAATAAATTTGGAATTTTTGTAGCTGTTCTTTTCTCCCCATTGGATTACAGCCCCATCAGGGATGCACAGAAGCACTGATATGTTTTAAATTCAAGAATAAAGCTCTCTGATTTTCATTGCATATTTGTGATTATGTGTTTGATGTTTCTTGTGATTTTTGGAATTTCTTTTAAAGTTTAGTTTATTTTTATAACTAAACAAAGTGGTTATATGTGTACTCAAAATTAATAATCGATGTAATCTTATGCCTGACCTTTTATCCTCCCTACTGTTTTCTTTGAGTAGAACACAATTAGAAAATTCACTTTATTTTAGTATATCTAAATTTAGTGTATCTATATCATCAGGTTATGTCATTCTTATGTTCCCTTATGTTGGTTACACAGAGAAAAGCATTGCTCAGTTCTGTGCCATCCTCACAGTAGTAATCACTGTGCCAACTCATCTCCTTGACGTTGTTATTCCTTGTTTCAAATATGGCGCCCAGGAACAAGTCTCTTCTCATAACATGGCCAAGTATGTCTGACCAACTCTTGCCATCACAGATTTTCTAAGGGGCATTCTGGCTGTACTCCTTTCAAGATTTATTATTGAGAAAAAATGGTAGCCCATGGCACTTTCAATATTCTTAGCCAAAACTATGATTTAAATGCATCAATTCTTTTGCGGTCAATTCTTACTCATTGTCCAACTTTCACTTGCATATAAGGAAGTTAAAAAAAATGGCTTGGATAAGGAACGCCTTCGATCTCTTGTTCTTCAAAATTGTAGAGACATTTTGTTCTTCATATTTGTCCAATGAAGTCTATCTCTTTATTTCTTCACTGCTGCTTCCAGGAACTTTAATTTTTGATTCAAGAGAAATGGAATCCTTGAGAAATGTTTGTTGTTATCTATTCGCCCCACTGAGAACCTTTTGGTTTATTCACACTGCGTTGCAATCTGTACTAAAAATCAATCTCTGATTTCCATCAGCAAGTACTTTAAGTCATTCTAGCATTAAGCAAGGGAAGCGGTTTCATCTGCACACTAAAAAGCCTTCCTCCTGTCTCAATGTTGAGTTTTTCTTCATAGAGTCCAACGTATTGGTTTACTTGCTCAGCATATAGATGGAATAATGATAATGAAAAGATACAATCCAACACAAATATTTTCTGATTTTATTCCATGAAGACTTCCTTTGTTCTACAGGAACAATTACCCTTTGTCCATATATAGGTTGTATATATGAGGGGGTACCCACCATGTTATTCCAGATAGATTAGAGAAACAAATTCATATATATATATATGAAACAAACTCATATATATATATATAATTTATATACAAGAGGAATGGAATATTAAGAAGCATCCCAACCCAGTCCAGTCTAAGTCCATAGTCGAATATTAGCCCAAATAGCTGAAATGAATCCATTAGTCCTCTTCAGACTCACGAAACACATGCAATGATATCAGTACAATCACAGGCCAGTGGGTGTGAAGTCTTGTGTATCCAGTGGTGGTAGAAGGATCTCAGCGCTGGCAGGGGTCTCACTGTGGCCTCCAAAGCTTGTCAACACTGGCAGGAGTCTCCATGTGACTTCTCCATTCCCAGAGGTCTGGTTCTAACAGGATAAGTTCATTTGGCTTCTCCTCTGGCTCCTCTAGAACTCAGGGTCTATCAGTATGCTGCCATCTTGTCTTGTCAGTAAAGCGTCTCCCAGGCACTAGTTGATGGTCTCTCTTCTCCATGGGTGAAATATCCAGAGATTTCCCAGAATTCTGAGAGAAAGCCATGACCACACAAAGGCCTCATTGGCTATCTCCAGAGTGACAAACTAGACTCCACCCCTACACTCTTAATTGAATTGGCACCAGAGCACATGTCTGCCACCCCGAAATAGCATTTGACTGAGCAGAGCGGAGCTTTTGTAGTACTCATATTTCTTGCTAGGCAAGCATCTAGCAAGTCACACTGAGATAGGGCACCAGGTGGTATCCCCTGGGAAGGTTCTCTCTGGTCATAGAGAACTTTTTGGTAAAAGTGAATTTTTTGGTAAAAGCAGCTTTGTTTAAGTCATTTTTTGGTTATGGCTTATATAAGAGAGAAGCATACAGCTGTGAAATATTGTTTCCTGCTTGAGAAAAATGCTGCAGAAGCTGTTGTGATGTTGAACACCGCCCAAAAGAACAATGCTACGGGAAAAACTTAAGTGTACCTAGCAGTGGTTTTCTCTTTTGGAAAAAAGTGAAATGTCAATTGTTGACCAACCTCATTCTGGGCATCTGTCAACTTCCCAAATGGGCAGAAATGTCAACTCAGTGCATTTGGAGTTCGTGCCACCAGGTCAGACTGTTAATCAAGCTTTCTTTCTAGAGGTTCTGAAAAGATTGCATAACCGTGCGCAACAAAAAGGCCTGATTTGTGGCACGCAGGAGACTGGTTTTGCCCTCACAAAAATCCACCTGCTCATGCAGTGTGCCGCCTTGGGAAAAAAGACAGCATGTCTCTATTGCTATCATGCAACTGACCTCAGTCCGTGTGACTTCTGGTTCCGCAAATGGAGAGGGACATGAAAGGCCAGTGACTTAACGGCATAGAAGAGGTGAAGGAGAATAAAAAGGAGGGAGGCGCTGTCAGTCATCCAAATCGATGAGTTTGAAAAATGTTTCCAAGAATTGAATGCAGCTTTACGTGTGATGGAGAGTACTTTGTTGGAGATAAGATTGTTTTGTAAAATAAAATTACATAGTTTTGAAAAAAACTCTGTTTTGGGAAGTATCTCCTTGTAGCTATGTCAGGATTACAAACATTATATTCTATTCCTTGATTTATATCATTAAATCTGACATTACTAGGTAATCATTTTTCTTCCTCAATACTAGTACTTATTCTTATTACTAACCACATTATTTGCCTGAGTTTTTCCTTTAGTAGAATCTTTGAAAAAGGCTTTATTTATAAAAACATGTTTTCCTGATTTGTTCCATTATCTAATGCATAGTTTATAGTCTTTAGTATTGAGCTTTAATTTGGCTAAATATGAAATCTTGGGCTACATGGTGTTTTTTCAATTTCCTGATTATCTTGCTCTATTATTTTGGCATAACGTGTAGCTGAAGATTATATTTTCTTGCCACAAATAGACAATTGTGTATTTTTAGTTAGTTGCACAGAGTCTCTTTGTCTGGAAACACCATCATTAGAACATTTTTCTGACTGATTTGCCTGCTTGTTTTCTCAGACACATAGTATTTCTTTCAATGTGAACTTTCAAAATGTTTTTAAATTATGTTTACATGAATTATAATTTTTAATATTTTCCATTCCATTCGTTGACTATTTATATATATCACTTTCTATCATATTCCTATTATGACATTCTTCATCCTTTTATAATATTCATAAATGTCCATCAATCTTGTGATAATATAATTTCTAAGAACTATTCTGAATTAAACTTGCTTTGTTGTGCTGCATTATTATAGCTTTTGTGTCAGATGTTGAACCACACCTCAATATCTTTGTATTTATTCTAAGGGGAAAATTTTCACTTTTCCCTTTACTGAATAATGATAGTCATTGAAAAACCTAAGATAATCCTCCCAAAGCCAAAGTTAAGAGGACTATAATATTTCTAATAACTTTCAGATTTCTGATGATTATGTATTAGATATTACATTTTAAAAGATATAAAACATTAAAATAAAGTTGATATTAATAAATTAGAAATGTTTGACCAAATGCTGTTTTAAGACATATTTTCCCAGGTATAGCTATTGGCGCAGTTAAAAGAATGTATAAATTAAAGAGTGCTGATTTCTTAATTACAAAAGTTTTGATATTTTATAAAATCGAATGATGGAATGTATTTGCTATAGAAGTTAAATTGATTTTCCCTACAAGTGAAATAATGTATGAATTGTATTTCTCTAGCTTACATCAATAATCTTGCCCTGATGGGGGGTACCAATCCCCACAATCGGATGGGTCCAAGTTGTGTAATTGAGGGGTAAAATTAAAGAGATAACCAGACAAGATAAAACATGAAAATCCTCACCTCTGGGATGGTCATGATCTCAGCAGCCAGACCTGCACACAGAGAGAAAATGTATTTTCATTCAGAGCTTATATACACTTAGGGGACATACAAGTCCCTATAAGGACATCATAACAGAAAAAGGTTGTACCATAGGCATACATGCAATAGGAGAGGGATGAGCTAGAGGTGTGCACGCAATGGGAAGGAGAGGCACTAAGGGTATACATGTGACAAGATGGGCGAACTCTAAAATCAAGAGGGCAATCTAATGTTGATCCTCCTTGAATTAACTTGACCTTGTCTTGGGGGAACAATCCATTATCCTATCAGCAGGGACTGAGCCCTACCTAGGGTGGGGCAGACTTGGAGTCTGATTGCTCTAGATGGCTGAGAACCTTTGTGGAGATAGCCTTTGAGCAGTTGACCTCTAAGTTGACCATGTGTTAGCAAGCAGAATGTTAGGTTTGGCATATACTGTAGGGGGACAACCTATGAACTAAACGTTCTGGATCCCACAGCCTGGTTTTCACTTGTTAGTCGCTGATGATTCCATGGGGTACGCAGTTCCCACTGTGCAGTAGAACTTAGTAACTGAGCATGTGTGCTTGCTCTGTTCTTTCTTCTTTCTCTCTCTTCACTCTTTCCTTGCTTCTTTCTTTCCCCACATTCTTCCTGCTTTGAATTTCATTGCCTCAATCTTAAAACCCAAATACTATAAAAATCATTATTATTTCAGACATAATGTGAAGTGGCTGCAATCCCGAAAATGTAACTTCAGTAAATAATTTTCAGCTTTCTTCAAATTCATTTTCAAAGAGAAATTCTCACATCCTTGAACTAACCAAACACATTTTAACATTATAGTAGTATAAAAATATTCAGGAGAAATATTACATCAAAGCATAGGCAATCAAAATATAATGTAGAAATGTATGAGGAGTGAATGTACAGGACATCTTAAAAGTGTAGCAAGTTAGTCAACTATTAGAAATCAGACAAAATAAAATTTCAAAGACATCAAAAGGAATTTCAAATTGCACAATGTCCAAGTACATCAAAGGGACAAGATAAGTGGATGTGCTTATTGACAAAGAAGTCAAAATGTACTCGGGACTAAAATAAAATGATCATATCTTCCAAAAAAATAAATGTTCCTCTTTCAATTTATTCATACTAAGGAACTGTAGATTGATTTTCATATTAACCAAATGAAACTCACTGCCAACCTGTCAGTCAAGTCCGACTCAGAGTTTCCAGCTCGTACTGGGAGTGGAAAGCCTTGTCTTTCTCCTGCAGAGTAGCTCATGGTTTTAAATTGTGGATCCTTAAAAAACAATTCTTGGGCAAACTGCATATTCAGAGATTATTGTGTTCATTAGTACCTTAGGTCATACAAAGAATCCCAGGTAGATTATATATTTATCTTTTTTTCTTAGCTCCCCCACCTCACACTTGTCTTTTTAAAAATGTAGAATATATTTCAATTATTGTGACCATAATAGTTGTAGTGAATTTAACTAAACTATTTCTATAAGACTAAAAATAGCCTCTGTCTTCTCTGCACTAGGAGCAGCTCGCCTGCCACTGCCCCCTCACCCCCTAAAAATGTACGCCTGCGCCAAATTCGTCTCCACCCCTGCCCTGGTCAGGAGCACCTCCCAGCTGCTGAGCCGACCCCTGTCTGTGCTGGTGCAGACACGGCCCGCGACATTGACAGACGAGCGCGCCAGCAGCTTGACAGTCCCACGTCCCCTGACCTCATTCCTCCCTAGTCGCAGCTTCCAAACCAGCACTGTCTCCAGGGACATTGACACAGCCGCCAAGTTCATCGGGGCCGGGGCTGCCACGGTTGGTGTGGCGGGCTCTGGAGCTGGCATTGGCACTGTGTTTGGGAGCCTCATCATTGGCTATGCCAGGAACCCTTCTCTGAAGCAGCAGCTCTTCTCCTACGCCATTCTGGGCTTTGCCCTCTCAGAGGCCATGGGGCTTTTCTGCCTGATGGTGGCCTTCCTCATCCTCTTTGCCATGTGAAGGAGCCGTCTCCACCTCCCCTAGTTCTCTGTCCCACGTCTCGTCTGCCTTGTATGTTCCTCTCCCTGCACCTCCCCAGGCAGCCTGGGGAAAGTCATTGGCTCAGGGTTTGACAGAGGGAAGACAAATAAATACTGTATTAATAAAAATTTTAAAAAAAGAATAAAAATAGCAGTATATTTATTTAATACACATCAAAGATAAAGAGGAAATATTATCAACATATGCAACAGCAAATTAATTCAAAGTATATCATTAGATCTATATCAATCTTTTAAAAAAAGATTTTTGGAATCTAATATTCAAAAATATGAAA